>JACEVL010001480.1:0-31638 GCA_020284085.1 Aporrectodea caliginosa
TTCCTGGTAGTCCTGGTGAATCTTGGGTTGTCCAAGTGGAATCTAGGTAAAATACGCACACCAATAACGAATCATTAAAGTGCAGAGTCAAATTGGCACTTCATCATTACGCCGAAGATTGACATACTAAATTTACCTATTATTATTACTATTATTATTAGGCCCCTATTATTATTATTATTATTATTATTATTATTATTATTATTATTATTATTATTATTATTATTATTATTATTATTATTATTAATTATAAACGTTATAGGCATACAGCCTATTTTTTTAAATGTTGCATGCAATGAGAAAATAACCAAATGTTTACTGTTTTGTTCGAGCCTATCAACCTCTATAAGACTATAACGTTGTTCTATACATGCCTCTATCCTATTTGAAGTTTTTATAGCCATGCTTAAGGACTGTTCATTATTATTTGCAGCTGGGAGTCGGATTGTCACACATTCAATACGATCACAGACCATTTTAACGACATTATCCGGAATTAGGACACAATTTCTTGGCATTTGTATAGAAACAATACAATAAAGACGATTATAGTCAAAAGGATGGTTCCTATCCTTGATATCTTCATTCAGCCGTTTAAAGTCGACTTATGTAGAATAATTGCGCTTTGTCTGGAGGTGAGCTCTGCTGCTCATGGGCACTGCATGGCTTAAAAATTACATTGAATTACATTACAAAGTAAACCTAGTACCAAAAGTTAGAGGCTCAATATTTTTATATATGCAAAAATGCTTGGTTATTTGGATAGAAAGTAACCAGGCTAGATAAACGCAATGAGGGATCTTCTCGTACATGGTTGGCACCTGGCTGTATGCCCACAAGGAGCCCATAAAGGGCCTATATTCCCATATATAAGACCAACATAGAACATGTGGTTCCCATGCAATACCCATGGAAATGCTGGCAGAGGTGTTTTTTATCTACATTATTGTGCACTACACTATAGGATTAAGTGGTGCAGTACAAATAATATTATGATGTAGCCTATTGAATGATGCATTGTATAAAGTAGGCTATGAACTGTTCTAATAATTATCGTGGTAATAAATGCGGTACTCACACGAAACTTTAACTGTATAATTCCACGTGATGACAATTTGATGAAAGTTGTTTTCTTGTGTAAAAGACGCCTTGAACGTAAAGGTCTCATCTTTGTCACTCGAGCTAACTTGAATGACGATCATAGAATGACTTCTATTACTGACAGAATTAAGTTGTACGTTTCTTGTGCTATTTCGGATCCAACTCGTACGAAGATTAACGTTGCCAGAAAAGCTGAGGTTGCATTGCATCCACAGATAATCGTTCTCCACTACAGTAACTGAGTTGTCTGCATTGCTTGCATTTGCTTGACATGATGGCTGAGAATCTACAGTTATTTTGGCATATGGTGTATTCTAGTTTACACAGTCTTAAATTTGGTTTTAAATAAATGAATAGGCCTACAACGATTATACATGTACATTTTATTATTATCAATATTATTACTTCAATGTTTTAACATTGCTTTATATTACTGATGTCTCAATGTTCCTTTTTGCAAATGGTGTATTAAGGGCTATGCTTACTTAGTTACTTACTTAAGTCATCTATGGCTTCTTGTTTTAACTCTATACATACGCCAGTCATGCCTCTAAGAAAATCGAGCCTATCCTTAGTTAGTTCACGTCAAATTTGAATTAAGAACATTTTGTCTCATTTATGTTTCTATAAGACACGACATTTATTAAATCTACACAAGTAACTTCTTAGCATTAACTTAGAAATACACAATTGTACGATGTTTAGTAACGCTCAAAATCTCGTTGTGAAGACGGTGTTAAAATAAAATAGAAGAATATAATAATCTGACCTATAACTGCAAGTTCTGCTTCGACTTCGGTTCCAAAGGAGCCTTCGGAGCACTTGTACTGTCCGGCATATGAGAAATCAACGGAATCGATTATCAGATTGTATTGTCCATGGATGCTTGTGTTGATTCTATACTTCGATTCGGCAGCTGAAGTTAAGTGTCCGCGCGCAAAAAGTACGATGGACTTCGTTGTACCCGAATACGTAACCGACCAGTGCAGAGATTTATTTGAGTCTGTACTGCATTGAAATTCAACGCTCGCATTTGCCAGTGTCATCGTATTTCTTGGCAATGTGAGAATCGCACCTTCGGATCCTTTAGAAATCACAAATTCAGTCAGCTTATAGCACGTTTTACTCACTAGGCTATAATAGGAAGACTTTAGTTATTAAACTAAATATACTGTGAAACGATTAATTCATTTTTACTTTTAGGCTGCATCAGTGGCGTAGCCTAGCTTTCATGGGCCCGGGTGCAAGGGGTCCCGCATGGGCCTCTGCTTGACCCTGTAAGACCTGTAGCCTTGACTTCTTACGGTCTTACCAAGAATGTCATGGTCCTCATGAACTCATGTGTATCAATCAATCAGCCGTTTATTGAATCAACAACAGCACAATTAATTAACAATCAGTCATTAAAAAAAAAGTTATGCCATCCTCCACCTACCTAGCATAGGTACTCCCTCTGCAGAGGTAAGGGCGGCCAATAAAGTAGCACTTGACTAGCCTAAATAGCCTACCAAGATCATGATCAACAGGTAAGTCATGTCCTCAGCAGCATCAGCATCACCCTCATCATAGTCACGTGTGACCAGTCTGGCCTCTGACATCTTTATTGTCTGTAGTCTGTTGACGAAAACCAATCCCGTTCCAAAAACTGCCGGCAAAAATTGATTCTGTTTCAATCTGTAGACGTCGTTTACGTTTCGCAAATGCGCTTAAATGTTTTGATGTAATACTCGTTTATGACTATGCAGACATAGTGTTTCATACAGAATAGTTCAAACTTCAACACTCAAATTTGGAGTTTGCGATTACTTCCATGATTACGAGCTAAGGTGTTAGGTTTACTCTAAAAGCGAACCGTGCAATAAAAATAATTTTGTTTCAACAAAATTACCTTGTA
Organism: Aporrectodea caliginosa; assembly: GCA_020284085.1. Lineage (NCBI taxonomy): Eukaryota > Metazoa > Annelida > Clitellata > Crassiclitellata > Lumbricidae > Aporrectodea > Aporrectodea caliginosa. Next base: position 2,996 of record JACEVL010001480.1, read on the forward strand.
TAGGCTTAACTCTCTTTATTAGGCCTGCCCTGTATACTCTATTGTGAACAAGCAGACCAAACTGAATACATATGCCTTATATTAGGTTCAGTAGTAGCTGTTTACTCACCCATACGCAACGATATAATTGAAATCAGGCAAGACCAGAATCTAGCACAACATACGTTTAAAAGAACTAACTTCATTGATCATCTGGATTTACAGCTACTGTAGGATTAATAGTTTATCGATCACGACAATGCATGCACCTTAGCCACAATTTCTTAATAGATCCTGACGAAAAAGGAATAAGCTGCATCATCGTTACTGACTGTCGCTTAACTATCAATTATTGAGTAGAAACCAAACACAAAACCAGGATGCAAACATCCAAACGAATACAATGTCATAAACTGACAGAGCGCACTAGATCTGCTGGTAGCTAAACTTTAGCCTATTTTGTGATTTTTAAATTCATAATAATTATTAGCATGACCTCTGCCCATACGGAGTCCATAGGCCTATAGGACCCATGTTTCCATTAGGATTCTATAGAGCACATTTCGGTCCAATATAATGCCCATGAAAATTCTGGCAGAAGGCCAGCTATTATGCCTACAGCAACAGCTATTACAACAAGAACTAAGTCAAACCATGCGAACGCATGGTTTGGCTATGTTCGTTTGCATAATTATAGCCTATTCGTATGGCCTGGTGAAAGGCAGAGCTCTGTGCAGTAGAGCCGTGACTTTAACAACTTTTCTTTTCAGCCAACTCAAACCAATGATGTTTTTGTTTAGGCTTTTATAATCATGTATAATATTATTTAGCTCTTGTGAACAACTGTATAATAATAATTATAGTGACCCATCTGACCAAAACCAGGCTTATGTCGCAAAATGCACTACTGGGATAAAGGTCAAAAATGTGAGAAAAAAAATATTTTTTTCAATTTTCAGTTTTTGATAGAAATTGATAAATAAATATGTTTTAAACACATTCAAACTAAAATTTGTGACAAATTTTAATTTTTAGTGGTATTTTAGATGATTTTGAAATAACTATTGTTTTAGACTTTTTCTGATATTTGTCATTTTCCCGCCATTAATAGCCATGCATGGCATAAGGCTAGCATAGCAAGCATAGTATGAATAGAAAGCCCAGACCTCCCTAGCCTATCATGCAACCTTTATTCATTGTTTTTTCAAGTCTAAACTAATCCGAGCGCTGAACATGATTGCTAAGGAATTTTGCATTTGGAAACCATACAGAACTTTAAATGCATTTTTCTCGGAATCACAATTGAACAAGTGAACCAGATCTGTTACTCATAACTTTGGCCAGGAACATGATAGCGATAGAACAATAAAGTTTGTGTCATTTTAAAGGAGAGAGATTACCCTTTAAAACGGTATATGACATTCAAATTGTAAAAAATCCGACTTAAGCCTGGTTTTGGTCAGATGGGTCACCATTAGGTTTCATAGGTGTCAATATTTGTTAAAGCTAAAGCGTGTCATTTCATATCATCATAATTCACAATTTCATTACTTCCCCCAAATTTAGCTGTCGCTGTCTGACGATAATCTGCTAATCTATTTACACTGTTGGCCATAGCAACTCCTTTCTAGACCGAATAAGAGCTTTGGGGTTTCTTGGACTGTCTAAATCTGTATAGACCCTCTCGTCTGCAAGCGCTCTTAGCAAGTGGACATTCGCAGACATTCTTTAGGTCTGGTCCGTCTGTCTCCACTGCTGACGTCCCGCAGAAGTCTGTTCTCGGTCCTCTGTCGTTAGCAATCTTCACTTCGCCAATCAGCCGCATAGCTAATCACTTTGAAGTATAGTTACAGCGCTGTGCTTCGATGAAAATCAGTTTTGCATTGCTTTGTCACACACTGATCAACTCTGTAAGGTAAAACCTGAAGATGCCTCTCTGCAGTGCATGCATGGTTCTGCCTCAATGGTTTAACCATAACTAAGATAAATCTTGCCTGCTCTATCTGGTCTCTCTGCCAACCGGACTTGTATATCCAATTAATTATAATCCATATCGATATTTCTCGATAACCCTTCTGATTCAATGCAGCGCTCGTTGAAAAGCTGTTATCCTACGTTTATGGTTGCTAGACGTCCGGAAAACGGATAACATGTCCCCACCTTTGGCCTCGTGTCCTCTGTCCGGTAGGCAAAACTAAAAACCAGGAAAATGTCCAACTTTTGCATGTTTGCTGTATTGGGCTTTTGGCTATTACCCGGTATTTTATGGCAGTTTTAGCGACTTTACACGCGCATGTCGTCCATAAGTTTTCCTCATGCCATAAGAGGTCAACAGTCCAATCTACTTACTTTTTTTTATTGTAGCTCAGTTGCTTCCAAAAGTTTCTAGTCCATGATCTGAGTAATGTTACAAGCAATATAGGCCTATCTATTGACGGTCAATGAGACTCTATGGTCAGAGTAGTGCCTCTGAAAACCACGAGTTGAATAAAATTTAAGGATTAAAATCGCATCGATTAACACAGTTGAAAATACCTCAACCTGACATTAACTTAACGATGAATGTTACGACAAGATCTCTATTTCTTTACGTGAATCCATAGGTTGACTGATAAATGGCTGATCCTATAGGTCACCTTGTTCGTTCACCTTCTCCATGATTGGTCGTTCTCTCTGATTGGCTGTTTGTTCTGACCCCCGCGAAATCTTCCTTTGCACAATCGTCAGGAACTTGCAAGTTTCCTTGGTCAACCCGACTGCAGGGTTTGATGGATGACCACAGTATCGAATATGCACACTTAGGCACTGTGGAGAAACTCAACAGTAACTTTTGAAACACTCAATATTAAAAATAACAGAGAAAATAATGATATCGTGATGCGGATTCACAATAGCGGCTACAAATGACTAGATATGCTATAGTTTCAACGATTTCTTCAAAGGCGTTATAACTAATTGCGCTGAGACAATCCAAAAAAATCTGGTAACAACTTCAGTATTAGGCAGCCTGCTGTAGGCTACTGTATCAGCCGTCATTCAGCAATGATTCGTAATTATTAGTCCAACATGTCCTTAAAACTCTCTCGCGTACTGCAAATTCGATACTCGTCGGGTGGTTGCTATCCGTGAGCGAACTTCTGACTCACAAGACAACATATTTATAAATTAATTGGCCTTGAGATAAATACTAGTAATAGTACACGAGACAACTACATGATTTTTAAAATGCAACAGGTTTTCATTCTAGATGCTGCTAATATTCAGCTAATGACCAAGCGATCTAATAGAGACAGTTATTTGCTTAAATAATGATGAAAATTTAATCCTACTAGTAGATCCACTTAAAATTGTTAAATGCTAAATAATCCGTTGTTGAAAGAAAGAGCTAGTTGGCTCGGCAGGGTTAAGGGAAAGCCCGGTTCTCCACCATGTATGATGAAATTGGAATTAGTTTTAAAAGGATTTAATAACAAAATATTATTGTTCACAGGGAACAATAAAATAACGATATATAACGATACAGGGAGGGGATAGAATAAAGGATAACATTCTTGCCTGAAGTGCTCACGAACCCGGTTCGATTACCGTAAGGCCCCTGGGTTAAGCTCATGCCTTCATTTCCTAGGTGGCACCTAAAGTGCAATGAACTTGCGCCTTGCATGGCTGCAACTTCTTTGATTTATGTCTTCTGTAATTTGTGCTGTTGAGAATTATCTAATCGTCATAACATGTAAATGTCCAGCGCAGTGCATTTGTCAGGCGCTTCATTACAGAATACATATTATTTTTATTATTATTATTATTATTATTATTATTATTATTATTATTATTATTATTATTATTATTTTATTTTATTTTTTTATTTTTTGCCCCGAGGTAAACATGATCCCTCAGGGACTTAAAGATTAATTAAAATGTTAAAAGTCTGGAACGGTTAGAACTCCTCGGGCTGGGGCAAAAGGCTGGCAAAGGTCCGCCGATTGCAACAGCGTTAATGCGCTGTATGGCTAGAGATATACGTTGGAACAAGTATGTAGCTTCGCGTTGGTCTCCTGACACAAGAATTATTATTATTATTATTATTATTATTATTATTATTATAAGTATGAATCAGGGGTAAAGTGTAAAATGCGTGGTGAAAATTTCCGCTTAAAGTGTAATATTTTGTATGGTGTAATAATAAGATTACACCTTTCATTTGACGTATCTTAAAAAATAGTAGTAGTGTTGCGTTGTACTTAGGACTCGGTAGGTGGCTTCTCTGTCGGCCAGTATAGAGCCCTGGACAATATTTTAACGTTCGGGTATCATAGATAATTTGTGACTGTGATGAAAAATTTCCGGTAATAACCACTTATAGTGTAATTTACGCTTTTCTATTAACTAATTATTATTATTATTATTTTACATGTTAGAAAACACCCTGAAAAGTGTAATGCCGTTTTTGTTATATTATTCAAAATAAATATATTTGACAAAACCATTTATGTTGTTTTTGTGATATAAATCAAGCAATTGCTTTGGTTCTCTGCAATCACTTCATTACATTATTGACCATGTTATAGCAATAATAATAAAATTACACTTTTCAGGGTTTTTTACTGCAATGACACTTTACCCCCTTGATAGCATTCTTATTATTATTATTATTATTATTATTATTATTATTATTATTTTTTTTTTTTTACCCGAGGTATCAAGGATCCCTCAGGTGGCCTAAAAAGTCCGGAGACTGCTGGAGAAGATTATTCTGGAATGGTGTTGTCAGTCGTTTTGTCCAAGAAGGTTCCCCGGAATGCGACGGCATTGAAGCGTTGGACGTTTATAGAGAGTCGTTGAAAGAGAAAAGACGACTCCCTCGGGTCTCCGGTTGCTAGGGTCAGGTTAATTTTTAATTATTATTATTATTATTATTATTATTATTATTATTATTATTATTATTATTATTATGATGATGATGATGATGATGATGATGATGATGATGATGATGATGATTATGATACTCTGAATTTCTTGCCACTCCAATCCGATCTCTTGGCCTGGTCTTATCTCTTGTGGTCTTGAGAAATATCCTCCGTCTGGTCTCTTAGCGTCCCTTCACTAGCCTGCTTGGCTTCATCTTCCTTCTAGGTCCTATTCTATTGTTTTGTCGGTCAGTCGGCAAAAGCTCAGACTAGTCATACGGCTTTTTCCTTGTTGGAACCTGTAATCCAACCAATGTAAGTATTCTTATTTCTCTGCAACCATTATGGTGCAATGAGTGTGCATCGAAAGAGACCTGTATTACCGGTACATGATCCAATCTTGTCTGCTTCATAGACTGATACAAAATGTGTCTCTGTGCATCAATACTTCGGTCCGGCCAATACCCTCTACACTTCCTCTTTCTCTGATTCATAACCCTATCAGTCCATCATAACTTTATTCGTAACTGCTCCTGTTTCTCTGTTGCCGCGTGGTGCATTTCTAGAGCGCCTTTTCTACTCTGTCACATATACACGTATTTTTGAACTAACGATCTGGATGTTTTTTTAAACATAACATTTTATTCGGTGATGCACTAGTCCAATGGTCAGAACCTTGGGATTCGTTCATGGCCAGCTCGAGGGTTTACGAATAGAAAATGAGCGTATCCCTAAGGTCCACTAAGGAGCACGGGACCATTGAAACCCGGAGGCAGAACGACCGACTCTGCATCTGCATATCTCTCTCTCTGTGTCTTCTCTCTCTGTCTCTCACTCTCTCTATCTCTCTCTGTCTCTTTCTCTGTCTCTCTGTCTCTCTGTTTCTCTGTCTCTGTCTCTGTCTGTCTGTCTGTCTGTCTGTGTCTCTCTTTCTGTCTGTCTGTCTGTCTGTTTGTCTGTCTGTCTGTCTGTCTGTCTGTCTCTCTCTCTCTCTTTCTCTCTCAGAAACTCTATCCTTCTGTCTATATATCTTTCTCTCTCTATCTCCTTTTTCTCGCAATTAATTGTGCACTTAAATCATTATGAAACAAAAATCATAAACAATTTGTATAAAGCATCTAACCCAAGAGAAAGATGCTTTTCCTTTGAGTTCCAAGAGCATTTACAGCTGTGCATTCGACCTTGCGTTTCTTATCTGATTCCAACGCTTCATCAAATAACAGAACCGGTCCCTCTTCATATCTTTTGGTCCCAACATTTGTCCATCTGTAGATTGGAGTTGGATGGCCATCAGCAATACATACAAGACGACCTTCATCTCTTGAGATGCTGAGGTTCCTCGGTCCATCTAAAATGAAAATATGTCTAGTTCAGGTTCCATAGATATGCTCATAATTGAAGTTGTCGTGTTTCACGTAATAAATAATTTTATGCTATCAACTAGCTTTCAACAAAGATATCGAATAAAATACCTTTAGAGAATTTTAGTGAAGAAATATCTAATCTTTATGCCCATAGTGGACTCAGTAGTGTTTAGGTCACAGCTCCATTTATTTATTCGGCCTACAAGAAAAGCTATTGTGAAAAATGGCCTGCTCAGCAAAGAAACTCCAACAATACTTCTCGCCCTTATTTCGTTACCGATTAGCACAGAGGTGACCCAATACTGACAGATTTCTCTAACATTGTTAAAAGAGCCTTTATTTTGTTTGTATTTGACTGTTTCGTACCACGGTCAGCTTCGTGCTGTGGATATGGCAATGGATAACTTTAAACAAGTCGATTATGGTTATTAGTTCGATGAGTTAGTCTCCATCTTTTTAGAGCTGGTAAATGAATATAGATGGTCCAGTAGTTATCTCAGTTTTAGATTATTGCCCAGCTTGCTTTTAAGTTAAAAAGATATTCAATCCAAAACCATCAGTATTATTCAGGAACCTACGCTTATTTTTTCACATTATTTTATCCTGCATATGTGCCAGACGGCACTTTGATGTAATTGATTTTGCATGCTTACACCGCGTAGATAGCTGATCAATTTCCTATGTTGCAAATGGTACAAAATTAATCCATCGTCGATGTACGGGCTTAATACAATATGCATTTGTTGTGAGTCTGAGCATTGCTTGTGGGCTTGGGGGTGCAGTTGCTAAGTTGCTAATGTGAATTTCAAGATGGGAGCAATATCCAGCATGATGGTATTAATTATAGAACGCTACTTACACAGCGTATAGTTCCACGTGTATTTATAATCTGGCGCATTTATTTCAGTGTCGTTTACCAGCTGAAAAGTAATCTGGCACATAAATGTAGCACCGTTGTCATCTGGTTGTACTTGCGCTAGCACTGAGGAAGTAGCGGTCAAAGGTACCGGTAGGCCTACTGCAGGCCCATGGCTGAAAGAAGCGATTGTCGTATTTGCAACGATGACGTTCGTTGTGTTGTCTCTGGTCCACGTAAAGTTTGGAATTAGGTCTAGGCCTATGCCTCCAGCAGGTCTATAAATAATGCGGCAAACCATCCACAGATAACCTTGTTCGATCATTCTTCTATCTGCGTAGCCTGCGTTTGAGGAACAATTTGGCGAGGCTGAAATTAGAAACAATTATGCTTCTCTATACAGTGGAATCCTTAACCACTGTAAGACAAGTTAGTAAAACTAATACATTGATCAAAATTCAATAACAAGTCTAGGAAGCAAAATATTGGCGTCTGATAATTTAACAACTCATGGAAAGGCGAAGAAATGGGATGCCATTAGATCGGACCCATGTGGACTTTGTGTAGCGACAACATGTCAACACGGAGCCCATAATTATAGGACCCATATTCCCATATTAGAGATATGGGAATACGGGGCCTATTAATATGGGCTCCATATGGACAATGGCGTCGCTACATTAAGTGTATTAATGCATAGGCCTACACACCTACAAAACTACCTATATATATATAAAATCGTAACGTAATCGAGTATTTATGAAGCGCCACTCATATTCAGAGGCGCTCCCGAACCAGGCCTTTCACTCACAAGAGAGAGGTTTTCAAGCGCTTACGGAACTGGTCAGAGGAAAGAGAAAGAAAGTCGCCATCCTATATAAGGGACTGAGTCAGTCGGTTCCAGCTGGGTGGAGCAATAGAAGTGAAACTTCTAGAGTGGGCCACAGAGGTACGCATTCGATGGACCACCAAGTGACCACGGACAGAAGACCGAAGGGAGAACGACCAGGCAAAGCAGAAACTGGAGTAGCCTACAATAGGCCTTAACATACGTACATACATGCATACATACATATACACACATATATACATGCATATTATTTCATATTTAATGGTCCGTTTGTATAAAGCACACAGAGGCAAAAACAAGACACGCAAAACATAAGTGACAGAGTTACAAATAGCCTATCACAATGCAAAAGCATTAATTTAACAGCGTAACTTAAGTATTAATTTTGCAAAGGTATTCAAGTGTCTACGGAAAGAATTATTGTGCTAATCATAATAAGGTTGTTAGTGCTTACAAGAAAATTACAAATAGCAGTGATACAAGAGCAGTAAGTTAGCTTGTGGCTATTATAGATTTGATGGTAATAAACTCGTACAATACAGAACACAAAGGGAGACCCAAAAGGGATTGCTTAAACCCTCTAAGTAATTAGCAATATCAGTCAGAATCAATCGGATACAAGCCGACGATTAAAGTAATGTATGACCGTGTATAATAATGTATATGAATATTTGCATGGCGCTTTGTAAGTCTCCTAAAGACGTCGATATAGGACTGGCCTCTGTAAATGTGGAGGTTCTGTTGGCCTGATCTTTTAGAACATGGCAGTCCCACGTCGGTCGGAGCTCTCTGAATTCGATGGATAGCAGAGCCGGTTATGTGGGGTAATTTCGTGGTATACGGACATATGAACGGCGGTCAATTGAACGGACGACACTACAAGTCTTGAACGGCGACACTTTAACGGGAGACAGTAGAACGGGCCGACATTTAAACAACAGTCAATTGAACGGCGACTTTATATTACCGGGACGACTCATGGACAATAATCCCAAGGTGCGGCGGTGTATACTCTGTATACTCTGCATCGTGTACTCCTTGTGTAGGCTATTACTTAAGGGCGTAGGCGTATACTGAATTCTAGACCTTGGCGTTAGTGTGTGGATCTAGCACCAAAGGTAAACCAACGCTGATACATCATAATTTTGAGTACTTGAAGAAAAAACAATACATGAATGGAAGGATATCTTGGCGATGTCAAATGTACAAACGATGCAAATGCAAGGCACGATTTGTGACATCAGACGACCAGGTTGTCTGCGAACCACAAGTTGAACACACACATTGTGGAAACGACGCAGCATCGCTGGCACGGAAGGCCATAGGAGAAATGAAAGAATGTATCAGCAATTTCACGTCAACGCCAAGTTCTTCACAAGCTACTGTGAAGGAACGTTTAAATTTTATTCACTTTCTGGATAAATTGTTCACCGTCATCTGTTAGGCTACGCGTTCAACTGTCGCACCGACCGTCTAATACACCGTTCTACAGTCGCCGTTCAAATGTCTCCCGTTCTTTTGACGCCCTTCATATGTCGCCCAACCAATTTCGTATGCACAAGCAAAACCTGTAATAACTGGACGGCGTTCATATCGGTGTTCTGCGTGTACTGCATTCAATGTTATGCCATTGAGGGCATAATTTCTTCAGTATACAGTATATGGCATCGATTGTCTGCCATGGATGGCATTGTGCAGACTGTGCAGAGCTCGTATCTGACAAGTCTTTATGCAGCGGCGGAGGTTTCAGTAACAGAAGCATACCAGCTGCAGCACGATATAAAACGGACTTGCCGCCGTGCAAACTGTGTCTGAAATAAACCTTCTGGTTGATCTTCACATGTCTGCGTGAGACTGCTAGCGTGGACCGTCTCAAGCTACATGAACATCACTATACAAACTAATTTGTCATGTTAGAACTCTGACATCAGTTAGATTAGTGAGGAGTGCTTTCTGACGTAACCAAATGGCTACAAATGTCCAGATGCAAGCACTCGCATAATCTGAAAGTTGATTTCCACTGAAGTAACGCAGATTATGATAATTATTAGTTTATAGTTACCTAAAACAGTTACCAGCGTAGCATACATCAGTGATTGTGTTTCGCATTGGTATATTCCAGCGTGATTCCAGTCAACGGGGTCGATAATGAGATTATGCTGTTCGCTGATATTCATATCAATTTTGTACCCTGATCCCATCGACTCGATTATATCTGTACCCGAACTAGGCCTATCTTCAACTCTTGACGAATTCCATACAGTGTGCGTCCAAGATGCCGAATCTCTTTCAGTTACATTGCATTTCATTTCTACTCTTTCACCGATTTCTACAGCTACCATTGAAGCTCTCAAACATGGCATCACAGATCCAACGTTTGACAAGACAACTGAAACGTGAACAAATATATTAGAATAGCTATCTATTGCAACTATGAATTAAATGCCTAAGGCATGGGAACAGTAGGCTAATGCAGATGCATAAGTCCATAGTGGACTCAGTAGTGTTTAGGTTGAAGACGTCCAGGATATATCCATTTTTTATACTCAGGGCCTTATATACAAGTGTGGAAAAATCCTAAATAACCGTATGTATTGATAGGTTATTAGAGCTCCACGGGTCGAAATCCTCTTGTTCCGCCCTATCATATTGCCTGGGAAACTGGCTTAAGCAGTGAATAATTAAATACTTAGATTGATCACTTCCCCTTGGGTGGAAGATGTGCAGTGGGATTTCGCGGGACCACTACACTGCCAGCGCTTCTTCGGTTCAGCGATTTTCAGATCGAACGAAAGAGCGATCGACTCGAACTGTGGTTCGCAAATTGTAGATAAGCAGAGCTCAAGCGAAAAATTACAATGTTGTTGCTACTTTTCTCAAGAACAGTTTACTCACCTAGGCACACGGCTCGAACAGAAAACATTCTACCAAAATGTAAGAACAGAGTTGGATTTACATCTCGGAATACTTCCTGACGTGTAGTTTAAATTTTCAGTTACACTCACAATAAACGAATCGAAAAAGGACTCAGTATCGAGCTACAGGCCTAGTTCCTGTTCCATTCTGTGCACAGTACACTAGTAAATTTCTAATTAGGGGCCCTGTAGCATGCTGGCAAAACAGGATATTGACTTCACATTCTACTAGTAGGCCTATGTTTCAGGAAGCCTTGTTTATAGAAGGCCTATAATGTTTGATTGTGCTTGCTTGTTTACTGTTTAACGACCACTGTGTGGTAACAAAGACCATTAGCGTCGCCCTCCTCCTTTATCCAGGCTTGGGACTGGCACTGTCAGAAAGCGAACAGTGGGATTTGACTGTGCGGATTTACCCGACCACCTATATAACGCCTCTTGCACTTTTCAGAGGAAATCATTGATGCGTTAACGAATATTTTATCCAGTATGGGTCAGCTGACTGACCATGACCTAGTCATTAAGCTCTCCAGTTTGTTTGGAGCAGATACAGTGGTTGTAAGGTGTATCTTTCGAAAATGTATAGTTAAAATTGTATTTTAAAATGTATTGATAGGTTAGCAACAAGCGGTTGTCAGATCTGACCTGAGATCAGCCACCTGCATTGTGAGACCCGCCACCAGAATTATGAGATCCGCCACTTAAAATCAGATCAACCTATTCGTCAGTGTCACATTTCTTTTCAATATTCACTATAGCATAATCAGAAACGTCTTGGCCTAGGTGTTTACTTAAGTCGTCCGCTCTCCCGCTCTTCTCTGTCTGTCGGACTCTGTCGGGTTCAAATCAATGTATTATAATCGCTGCACGCGGGTTTACCGTCTTTCCGATTCCCGCCAAGGATGTCACAGTAGTTTCTTCATTAATGACTCACTTGCGGAGGGCTGAGCTGGAATCGGTGTGAAAATCTCAATTAGGCTAGTACGTCCTTTCATTAGTTATAGTAATCGCGCCTGTAGATAATGTCCAAAAGAAAGTTGGACATCGTGCACCAACCGTAAGAAGTAGCGCAAGGAAAGATGAAAGATTTCTTTGCACGCAAAAGGTCCAGCAAGAGGTAAGTTTTGTGTTTTACTGTTAGGGCATTTGCAAGGTAACTGGGGCTCTACGCGAATCGTTAAAACCCAATTTTGTAATGAACTGATGATGTGTCAGATCAGACATTCAGCGCTCATGAATAAGCTGGTGCCCTGCGCTTGACTTTGGAGTGGCGCTTTAGAAGTTTGGTGATTACGATTACGACATGGACAACTTTCTTTAAAAGAGGGCCACCCTAAGATTTTAAGGGCAGCTCACGAGCCAAACACGGGCAAACCGTTTCTGCAGATTCATTTGCCCCAGAAAATGAGACAATATTAATTTTATTCAAACTAAATATTATTTCAGAATAACCGTTAAAGTAAATGAAGATAATTTTTATGATGAAAACCTAATTACCCTGATTACACACAGTTCTACACTGCAATAAAACACAAACATTTATATGTTTATACAGTTATAAACACACATTAAGCTGTCAGTCGTTATAATGTTGTCCTGTGTCACGCGGAGAGTAAATAACATTAATGGATGAGTAGTAATTATTTTAAAACTAGTTGACTAGACTAGCGGCCGGATTCTTGATAAATAAGAAACAGAATGTTTTAATGTCAGCCGACGCACAGAAATCCAAACATTCGTGTAGGGCCTGATAAAAGGTTCCCAAGTGCCAGGTACAATGCTAATAGGCTACAAGTCATGTCAACGGCCGGGATAAAGGTCTCCAGGGGCCGGACCCGGCCCGCGGGCCGTATGTTGCCTAACTCTGAGTTAGATGAAGTGCTGGACTGATGATGCAATACAAAACTTACCCAAGGAAAAAGCACAGGAGAAAGCACAGTTTAAAGGTTTGGCCTCAAAGCTGTCAACATCAGCTTTTCTGTTAAATTTAGCATTGATGTATGATGCTCAAGAAGAATTTGCCTATAGGGTGTGCCAGATGGTTCATTTAATGGTGTCCCCATTGTGCAAAGCTCTGCAAAACCAGACAAAGAAATAGACAACAGCCATTTCTATCAATCTCTAGTTGAATCTCTTTCTGCACGACTTATGCCAGAGTTTGAGAGACCCACAAATGAATGTGTTAGCATTTTGTTGCCCACTTCTTGGTCATATCAACTGTCTCATCAGAATATGGGGAAAATGAACTGAGGCTGGCGTGCAGTAACTTTTGGATTCCATACACTAATTACTTAAAGCAGGAATACAGCCTTCAAAGTTGTGAAGGGATCTGCGGCTTCAGGACTTACCAGTGCAATCCACACAGTGCCTTTTAGCATGCTGAATGCGAACGTGGATTTAGCAAAATGAACTTAATTTGCACACCACTAAGGTCATGTATAAGTGTAGAACATTATTTCCTCTCTGCTTTTCATTTCCATTGTTGGGCTGCCTGTGCATGAGTGGAATCCACTATAGTAAGTGAAGTCATGGATTGCTAAGGGTTGTCGTCCTGCAACAGATTTAGGCAAGTGCAAAGCACTGAAAACATGCAAAGCCACAGAAGCACGGAGGGCAGTATGGAAATGTTTCTAAGTTCGCACGTTGTGGCATTGACAGAATGACAGTACCTGGTATTGAAACTCTTGTTTAGTTTTCAGCTTTTCACTGGGCTTATAATTATTTGAAATCGAAAATGGATTGATGAACAACATCAACTATCCAAGTGTAGTCAGACTCAATGCTTAAATATTGCCCTTATAAAAACTGTGGATCCTCGATTTAATATGATCCAAATATTCAGGAGCAAAAATTACATTAACTGTTAGGCCTACTAAGACTTAAGTTAACACAGAGTCGTAGAAACCACGTAAAATCAGTTAGATCAGTAGAAATTAGAATTTTAGAATCAGTAGAAACTAGAATGCATTAAATGTCAATATTTGCATTCAATAAATATGTTAACAATTTAAAGTTTTCATTAAATAAATTGGTTTAACTTTAAACAAAATTATTTTAACGATATTCACATATCATTATTGCATGGTGTGTCGCCAAATTTATTTGCAAGTTTAGGTGTGTCGTGTGCCAAAAAAGGTTAAGAACCTCTGGCCTACTGAACAGATGACTTCGTTCAAAAATCTTACGGTTTACAAGACAGGTTATTACCTCACGTCAGTCATCTTCCTTTGTTTACCGCTCACTAATCACACCGAAATATTTGTATGCCTACTGAATGAACTGATATTTTGACGCTTGCTGTACATCATCATCCAATTATACTGGTGTCCTCTCTGATATACTGGGGAGCACATGCAAACTGTGAAATTCGTTGTCCTCTTAATTTCAGTCTGTCAGTTCTTCTGATGCTGTTGAGCTGTGACATCTTTGTTTCTCTGTTGCTTATCTACCTTGTATTGCATTTTCTCTGATATTATGAGATTTCGACTGGACTTCTGTAATGGATAACTAATGTGGATTTTGGCTGTAAACCTTAATATTTAATCAATTCGATGAGTTTAGATTAGATTAAACATTTAAGGCCAGGCCAAGTCAAGTTAAATTAGGCCTAATTTAGGGGTCGGTAACGATGATTTGGTTTCGGGTTGATTGTATTAGATTAACTAGAATACAAGGAGGTTACAGTGACGTAAACTTAGGCCTATACGTCCACGATATGAGGCCTACTTAGATTAGATTGTTTCATAATCGTTGAAATTGTTGAATTCAGGTCAGACCTGTCACGTTAGATTAGGTTAGAATGGACTGAATCGGATCAGGTAAACAGGAATAGAATGCACCGAGCTAAAATAAATTATATATTTGATCAGACAACTGGAATATTGTTCACGTAACATCATCATTAAATTTATAGCAAATTATTCTGGAATATTTTACAATCGATCCCCTGATACATGCGAAGCAATTATACAATCTACTATATAGATTGAAAATAACCTACTGTTGTCAAACTAATATTTATGCGTAAGTAAGTTGCATTCAGTCTACGAGAAATGACACGATGAACAGAATCGTGCTACAGAATTAGAGTGATCAAATTTAAAATAAAAATACAGCCCGTAAAACAAAGTTTTTTACTATATCCATCTAGTATTATAATGCGTCTTACGAAGCAGTTACAGTACGACCGCGGTGGATGGTTCCTGACTCAGTCCTGATTCGCTTGTATGTCAGTCCACTGTCGCTCCGATGTAGCCCGAGATTGGGGTGACTTATCAGTGGTGACTCTCCACACATTCGCTCCGTACTCGCTTCTCTTTAAGGCGGTCATTACGAGGCGGGAAGCCATTAATCAACGCCAGAGGTACGAGAGACATCAGTCACGCTGATAAGAGCATTTTTCTGCAGTCCCCTATGGGCATTGGGGTAGGGAATGGATGGAGAACGAGTCAATGGTAGGTCCGTAAAGGCGTAGTATGAGCAGCTAAGCTAAGCCTGCCGTAAGAAAGGAAGAGAACAGATGGATGCCTTGGCAGAATTAACTATCGTAAGAAAAACTACAAATGCATATTTATATATTTGTATTTGTTAGTCTCCAGTGCATGCCCAGACTCCTATAAAAGGGAAGACAGAGACGAAGAGACGGACAAACAAGACACAGAGAGAGACATAGAGAGAGAGAGAGAGAGAGAGAGAGAGAGAGAGAGAGAGAGAGAGAGAGAGACGAACAAGGGGATGATTGTATGGACGATCGAGGGAGGTAAGAAACGATACGGCTATGGAAGGGAGAGATAGACAGGTGAAGAAAGAGTGGTAGCAGAACGGACGAACTTGAGGAGGTCAAAATGCTATCCGAGGATAAAGGTGGGCGAAAGGTCAGACAACAGTTACTGACGAACGATGGTAGGAAGGACAAAGCACGGCTCTCTATATTTGGCACCGACCGAAATTCGGCTGTGATTCATCCAATGCTCACTAAGTAAAACTGGCTTGGCCTGACCAAAGAAATACACATAGATCTATACGTGATAGTCTGATAGGCCGGACACATATGATATGTCATTGATGGGCCGTGGCATCCGCAGCCATGGTTTGCTCCTGAAACGAGCACTGCGGATTATACATGTACATGTAGTGGGAGCCCCAAGACTGAGCAATGGAAATGTATTTTCTGAACTTAAATTGCTCAATTGAACCAAATAAAAACATTACAAATAGGGACCTTTATGTTCCGCTACACTCATAGGCTTCTGCCAACAATTTTCAACGACTACTTCCAACTTAGTTCGCATATTCATACTCACAACACTAGGAATGCGGGCAAGTTAAGAAACTAGTCAAGTTTCATAAATCATGTCAAGAACAGTTGGAAAGTTAGAAAGCATCTAAAAAACATAATGTATTAATATTCCATTACTACATCTGTATTATACTTCTTTTACTACACTTCAGCCTAGCCATGGATCACAAAAACATTTCATTGCAGCGTGTAGAAGGGTGGGACTTGAGCCAGCGCCTCAACGTCGTATGAGATCTCAACACCTAACCTATTGCCAGCGCCTAGTCTTCATCCGACTACACGCTCACTCACCAAAACAACGACAACGGGGCTGTTTGGTAACCGGGCTTACGGTTACCCAATAACCGAAAAACAACGCAATAAACCTACGAAGGACACAGATGGACCTACTTAATATTCACATCACGCCACGGGGAGCCGGCAGCCGCGCACTCACACACATCAACACAGGGCAATGAAGCCGGCGGCAGGGAAGCCAGATACGCTGAAGACAAAACCCCCCCAGTCGACACGTATACTAAAGGAACTGCCTCTGACCGCCTGCCAAGCTCTACACTTCAGCCTAGCCATGGATCACAAAAACATTTCATTGCAGCGTGTAGAAGGGTGGGACTTGAGCCAGCGCCTCAACGTCGTATGAGATCTCAACACCTAACCTATTGCCAGCGCCTAGTCTTCATCCGACTACACGCTCACTCATCAAAACAACGACAACGGGGCTGTTTGGTAACCGGGCTTACGGTTACCCTGGAAAACACCTACTTACTTACTGACCTACGGGCAACTCCGCCACGCATTCAACATCTACAATCGTGCCAGTCCCAAGCCTGGAACAAGGAGGAGGGTAACCGAAAAACAACGCAATAAACCTACGAAGGACACAGATGGACCTACTTAATATTCATACATCACGCCACCAACGGGAGCCGGCAGCCGCGCACTCACACACATCAACACAGGGCAATGAAGCCGGCGGCAGGGAAGCCGAGATACGCGGAAGACAAAACCCCCCCAGTCGACACGTATACTAAAGGAACTGCCTCTGACCGCCTGCCAAGCTCTACACTTCAGCCTAGCCATGGATCACAAAAACATTTCATTGCAGCGTGTAGAAGGGTGGGACTTGAGCCAGCGCCTCAACGTCGTA
The DNA here is from genome assembly GCA_020284085.1 of Aporrectodea caliginosa. NCBI lineage: Eukaryota > Metazoa > Annelida > Clitellata > Crassiclitellata > Lumbricidae > Aporrectodea > Aporrectodea caliginosa. The sequence goes on from JACEVL010001480.1 coordinate 20,310, forward strand.
TGAGATCTCAACACTTCTTTTATATATATATATATATATATATATATATATATATATATATATATATAGGTGACCCCATTATCGGAATTACTATCCCTTCAGGGCCTCCTTCTTATGCAAACAGTGAAATCTGTATCGTTGTAAATGAACAATGTTAATTTGCCGTTGTTATTGTTGGATAACAATAAAATGATGATGATAATGAACTCGCCTTTATCGAGCATGGTATGCGGCCCTTGCCGTACTTTTGACTATAAGATATATATATATATCGACGCTTCATTATTGGTTGGCCCAGTTTTAGCTGTATACATGTATATAATGATATAAAACATATATATATATATAGGGTTATATGTACTCCATATCAGGAATTGTTTAGCGATGAGCTCCAGTTGCAAGACATCTGTACGCTGGTGTACAGTAATTGTAGACCGACATCTCTAGTCGACAGATGCACACAACCCACTATCTATTAATTAGTAGAGCATTCCACCTTATACGTAAGCCAAGATAACCGGTATGTGGGCCCAGTGGAAGAACGTCAGTAGGGCAAGGCGTTCTGCTTCGACACCGAGTGGAGAGATGAGACGAACGATTATCCTGCCATCCTCATGTCCTCCTCCTCCACGCTAGACGTCTGCCCGCGATGACCCTCAGGATAACCGGGCAGTCAGCTCAGCATGTAGGCATAATGCAAGAAGACAGCAGATGCCAGACTGCCAGTGATTTGCACTTTTAACTACTGCAGTTATCAGCTACTAGTTATAACTACTTGCAAGGTAGTAGCCAAGTAGTTACAACTACTTTTTTAAAAGTAGTTAAAAAGTAGTTATAACTACTTGTTTTCAAGTAGTTAGTAGTTGTTAAGTACTTAACTATTTAACTACATTTGTACGCTTTTCACATTACGGTATTGAGTATTCTCAATTTCTCATTATGAAAATCATTAAAAGATGGCGCTTATATAATTTTTATATTACTCATTTTAGGCTGTAGAATCTTAAGATGTCCAGTCATTAAACTTGCGTCATGGCGAAAGATACTCATATTCACCATATTACCTTGTCCCTGCATTAGAAGTTACATCTTATTTTGGGTTTTTGTTCTGTGTGTCTAACATCTATCGTCACTTTTCCCCACCTAAATATCTTGAAATCTGAAAATAATCTGCAATCGTTTTGTTGTTATTCCAGCGGTCAAGACTATTTCTCATCTTACAGTAAATATAGACTACTCCAATTTCAAACATTTATAAAGTTTAAAAATTTATAGTTGCAGAATTTATAAGTGAGTCATTACAGCGCTGCTAATTTTTGCATGTACTAAGTTCAATGATGTACATGTACAACACTTCAGGGTACTCGATGTTTATAGCAGTTTATAGCAAGCGAACAGACTTGTCCCTATAGTAATTAGCTTTTTTGGTACAAGCAGCAAGACTACTAATTTCATCACAGTTTGATTTATCACTTATTTGTTTGTGACCTTTATTATTAGTATTACACGCATTGAATATGTGACTGTTGTGCTGTAACTTTATAATAGAAATGAACATCAAGGAAGCACATACATGTAGGAACAGCGACGTTCATTGTTCTATGAAGGACAAGACACACCGCACATAAAAAAATGTCAATGTCATTAAGGCTATGCGTTGCACATTAGCATATATCGCATCAGTTGCAAATTACAGTAGATTATGAAAGTCCGAGCTGGAGCCATGCATGCTTCTTCATGCTTACTTTAAACAAATATCTAACATCCGTGTTGATTTTTTCTACACATTTCATCCAGGTTGCTTTTTGCAAGGCAGCATTCTGCTGAGGATAAAGATTGAACACTGCCGTTTTAAGAATTCCCAATTTAAATTCATCGAATGGTTTTTTAATCACGACATTCGCCCCGGCCACACTTCCCCCGTAGTCATGACCTCCTCCTAGACAATTGCGCCCCACCAGCTCCTGTAAAGAAAATAGTTCAAAAACCGCCCACTTGCTGAGAGACAGAGCGTCGTGGCATTCGCGACGTTCATTAATCGCTTTAATGTCGTCTGAATTAAAGGAGGAAGGGGGTTCGTTATCATATATGTTCAGCACCAGCTGCTTGCACATGTGTGATGACAGAGGTCGCCCCGTCACAAGCGCTGCAGCCCTAACCCTCATTAAACGTCTATCTTCAAAAATTTCTTCAATAGCTGCTTCTGGCCGACGGTTGGACGTGGTGGACTTCTGCTTTACTAACTCCTCAACTCGCTTATCGAGCGCAGCAACAGTAACTTGGAGCGCAGCAACAGTAACTTGCAGCGCTGTACATCCGTTACATGATCCAATGTCAGCAGCTGCCGATGTCAGGCTCTGTCCTATGCTGGTTGGACAGCTCATAACTGTTGCCACAACCGGTTCGCTGCTACAGAACTCATCATATTGATTGGTAATCCTCGATTGTGAGGGTGTTGATGAATACAAGGGTAAATCATTATCCTCAAATGCATATATATGAGAAAAATTGAAATGGTTGAATCCTCCGCTCTCGATTGAAGTACCTCCATCCCAACCTCCTCTCGGCGTTCCTTCCAGCTGTCGACCGATGCAGGGTTCCTTCTCAACGGTAGTAAACGAACTTGAACAGAAATTTCCCCGTCCGCGTCCGCGTTGCCGCCAACTAGACATTCCACACCCTTCCACATCAACTACTACCGGCAGCTCAACAGCAGCATTTGACTCAGATATCATTGAGCATCCATACCCTCCTCCCTCCCCTCCTGATCTTCTCAATGCACCGACCACCGGCTCAGAAGTATTGAACGACCTGGACAACGACATTCCTTGTCCACGTCCCCGCCCACGACCTCGTCCCCTTTCCCAACCTCCCTCCTTCGCAGATGACGGAGTCAATCCTTTCCACCCCACTCCTCCAACTGACGACAGGTTGTCGGCCACCGTTCTGTGACCACCCACTTGCTGACCTTCCACTGCTCCACACACTGCGCTAATCACTCCTCCAGCTACCACCTCTGCAATAGCAATTGCATCGGTAGGAACCTCTGGGGCAGTTACCTCTCTGTCGCCTTCCCCAATCCCGCTTCCGTAGTCGTATTTATCGCAGGCGGCGACTTGGCAAGCTACATTTCTACCAGAGACATCACTACATGTACTTGTAGCTCCAGTAGGACCAAACAATGATGTAATGTAGCGCTCCTGATCAACAGTTGATGTGCATTCTTTGAATCGAGTCATTATGTCCAGGACTTTGCTGTTTGTGGGGTTGTAAGGAGGCGCAGATTTTAGATGCACTTGTGACACCGTCCCGTTTCCTCTCTCCTCGAAAGTTATACCAGTCTGTTGAACATCAATCAATAAGAAAGAGACATAATTACATGTACATGTACATGCATGTGAGCTTATTCTATATGAAGTTCTTACAATGTATATGCCGTATTTGAGACTAGTCTTATTTCACTGTTTTTGAAGAAATTCGCAGTTGTATGCCTATGGTTGGATGATTTTATTAAAGAAGATGTTCAAAATGAACATCTTCTTTGAACCTCTGCTTGTTCGCAAGGGATTACAGTTATAGCAAAAACCGTTTGGCTTACTTTTGAACCACGGCTTCATTCGAAGCGCTTGAGCAAATGTGAGAGATAAAGGACTTGCTTAAGGTCCTTACTCGGCGGGTAGGATTCGAACCCGCAACCCTTCGGTTACAAGGCCGCGACTTTCACCACTACACTACCACGCTCCATATTGTGTAATTAAAACTGAAATACACGGACACTATTAAATTGATACATGATGTAAACATATTATTAAGATATTGTGCTGTCAAGTTTTGATCAATTTGTCACCACTTTACAAACCGTTTTTCTTACCTTTGCTTTCTTTGGAGGGACGGGGCACGGTTTCGAGGTACATGTAGATGTGGAAGCCGTCGAGTTTGGGCGCTTTTTGGTCTTGTGTACGGTTTGCTCTTCTGCAGTTGGGGTAACCGTAGACTTCATCATTCGTTGAGCACCCTTCGCCGCCGCTTCCTTCTGAGCAAGTTCAAGAGCAACTAACCTCTCCTCGCATTGCTCGCAAATTCGGCGGTCATCTTCATGTACATGTAGGAAAAGCAAACATGATAAATTTATTAGCAAATTTAAGCTCATTATTGCGAGTAACAATACATGCTGTCTAAGTTGCATGTGTTGGTCATATTTGTAATATGACTGTACATAAATTCCAATAATATATGCAGTTTCAACAGATGGAAATGGATTAACATTAACAATTGTACATGTAGCCGAAAATGAAGAGAAACCATATAAGAAATGGGCTACATAGTCTATCATTATAAAAGTATTACAATGAAAAATGATTAGCTTTAAGTTTAAATAAATACCAAGTAAACTGTTGACGTCATTGTCTGCTTTAACTTATTGTTAATATTTAGTGTAAATAGAAGCGCTGCTGCTTACCATCTGAAAATAAGACAATTCCGTTGTATGCACATCTCCTCCACTGTATTGAAACGTCCACTCCGACAATATAAGCCCCGCTATTGACCGTTTTGTTCTTTTGGGCACAAATAGCGTACTTTCCGTCAAAGTAGAATTTGATTACGGCAAATTCCTTCTCTGACTCCATTATAGGTCTACACGTGTCTTCCATGGAAGCCCCAGTATAAATGCACACTGCTGTCAAAGTCCAACCGTTATAAGGCGGGCTACGTTGCATTCTACGCGAACCGACGGGGAGGAATCAGGAGATGCACGCAGCTGTTTAAAGCAACTCGGCGTAATTATCACTCCTAATGAGCATTCCTAATGATAACTCCTAATGATCACTCCTAATTATCCACTCCTAATGATCGTCCTACTTCCCGCAAGTGAACCAAGAAATGTGCAACTATTGCGAGAATTTGGCTTGTGTTACATTTTGTTTCGTGAATTGCGCTGCAAAATTGAAGGGTATTCCGACAACACAATTGGGATAAAAATACAAGATATGACAGATAATATTAAAGTTCAGTTACTTAACTAGCAGGTAAAGTTTGCTGATTAAATTGGGGGTTCCGAGAGCTACGCCTAGAAGAAATAACGGTACTTGGTCCGAAAGTTTGGGACCGCCTCTGCTAGATCACTGCGCCGCATGCCTCACTAATGTCCAGCGGGACCACCAAGGTTAGCAATAATTAGCTCGGCATCCTTCAAAATGTGATTTATATATCGTGCGCACATCTCAGGCGTGACGGTGGCCCAGAAATTTCGAATTCCACGCACAAGCTCCTCTTTCTTTGTTGGCTTAACATGGCGCCGAATGTAGTATTTCAACGCCGCCCATATTCGTTCTATGGGGTTGAGATCCGGAGACTCGGGGGGCGTGGGCCAGTGATTGATCTTGTTGACATTCATCCACTCTTTCGTACTTTTACTCCTGTGCTTCGGATCGTTGTCCATGACCAACCGGTGGCCATCTGGATAAGCTCTGGCTATAAACGGCAACAGGTAGTCTTTCATGATAGTTTGGTAGCCAGAACTATCCATGATTCCGGTAAATATCGCGATGTCTGTCGTGCCATTTCTTGATATTCCTGCCCACACGTGTACAGAGAGTGGATGTTTCGGCTTTGGTTTCAGTATAGCTGGTTCGCCGATTCTCCGAAATTGTTTAGACAAAAAACGTTCGCATCTCACAGTGCTCTCGTCTGTAAAAATGCAGTCACTGAAGTCTTCTTTTTGCACCAATAAGTTGGTACAAAAAAACAGACGCTTTTCTTTATTCACTGCTCGTATCATCTGGCAATATCGAGTGCCAGTCTGGACCCAACCCATTCGTCGTCTTTGGCAGTTGATCACTGTGATAGATGCATTGATATGGAGTTTTTCATGCAGACGTCGTTGCAACTCCCGCCCGCTGATCTCGCGATCCTCATTTACCTCAGCATCGATAAACAACAATGCTGGAGGACCAAGTTTACGAATGTAGTTCCGTTTTGCAGTAGGCTGGCTCATTCTCTTAAGACACGTTCGGACGCCACGTGCCGTACATGGCCTGTCGCTAGGTCGGTCAAGATTAATAGCTTGGGCAATCGAATTACAGCTCTTTCCAGCTTGTACTTGCAATCGTTTCATGCGAATTTTCTCTTCCGCAGAAAAACGAGTTAATCCTGCCATCGCTCTCAGTTTGAGTAAAGTTTCGATCGGTCGATTTTCTGGTTTAGATTGTTAGTTCAAGCGTTCGTCCGCCGTTTTCTTTAATCCGCTGGTAGAAATGCATGTAGGCCTACATGTATGGGCGCTGTTCAAACTGTGACTGATATAACTCTTTAGACTTCTCGTACTTGCATGTACAGTAGTGTACATTATCTGTGCCGCCCGCCCTCTAAATGTCCTACTAATTACTGTACATACACTATACATGTACATGTATATATACATGTGTGAACATTAGCACTAAGCTACTGTACGCAGACGAAGCGGTTCGGGAGGCCTGGTGTGAGAGCGAAGCCACAACTGTCTTCAAGTTGGGCGCACTAATTTCTGGCCAGCATGTGGTACCCTCCGTCTTAATGACAATTAAGATAACGACGTCGTCTCCTGGGACGTAGCTTCGCAGCTTCTCATGAGCGACGCGCACCGCTGTCACCAGCGCCTCGCTGAGTTTCGCCAGCGATTATCCAGCGAATCCGGGCAACTATCTGTACGGATAGGCTTACATGTAAGGAGGTAGTCGCTCGTCTACAGCTGCTGAAAGGGAACAGTAAGGCCGTTTGTACTGTACCTTTACGAAGCAGTTACCGCTACAAATATATAGTCCGCGTTCATTTTACGACATAGCGTGCGTTTAATCAGGCAGCGCGCCCGTTTCTGTGGCGGCCAATGGCAACGCTGCGTTTCGGAAAAGGTGATTCCCCGATTCGAAAAGTTGAGTCCCCGATTCTATAAGCTAGCCTTTTTTTGGAGAGCTGAAATTTTTATAGAATGAAGTGTCTGCGAGGGCGAGTCTATCTGCCAAGTTTCAGGACGATTGAATGATTGTAAGTGATCGAATTAGTCGTCGCAAGATTTGACTTTTTAGCCTGTGGCTCAAGCAAGATTTCCGCAAGTTAAACTAGATGGATAATAAAATACAGCCCGTAAAAACAAAGTTTTTTACTAATATCCATCTAGTATCCTATAATGCGTCTTACGAAGCAGTGACCTCTACAAATATATAGTCCGCGTTCATTTTACAACATAGCGTGCGGTTAATGAAGCAGCGCACCCGCTTTTGTTGCTGCGGCCAATGAAAACGCTGGCCAATCACAACGCTGCGTAACGGAAAAGGGGATTCCCCGATTCGAAAAGTTGAGTCCCCGATTCTATAAGCTAGCCTTTTTTGGGGAGCTGAAATTTTAATAGAATGAAGTGTCTGCGAGGACGAGTCTATCTGCTAAGTTTCAGGACGATTGAATGATTGTAAGTGATCGAATTAGTCGTCGCAAGATTTGACTTTTTAGCCTGTGGCTCAAGATGCATTCAAGATTTCCGTAAGTTAAACTAGATGGATAAATAAAATACAGCCCGTAAAAACAAAGTTTTTTACTATATCCATCTAGTATCCTATAATGCGTCTTACGAAGCAGTGACCTCTACAAATATATAGTCCGCGTTCATTTTACAACATAGCGTGCGGTTAATGAAGCAGCGCACGCGCTTTTGTTGCTGCGGCCAATGAAAACGCTGGCCAATCACAACGCTGCGTAACGGAAAAGGGGATTCCCCGATTCGAAAAGTTGAGTCCCCGATTCTTTAAGCTAGCCTTTTTGGGGAGCTGAAATTTTAATAGAATGAAGTGTCTGCGAGGACGAGTCTATCTGCCAAGTTTCAGGACGATTGAATGATTGTAAGTGATCGAATTAGTCGTCGCAAGATTTGACTTTTTAGCCTGTGGCTCGTGCAAGCAAGCAAGCAAGCAAGTATTCAAGCAAGATGCATTCAAGATTTCGTAAGTTAAACTAGATGGATAATAAAATACAGCCCGTAAAAACAAAGTTTTTACTATATCCATCTAGTATCCTATAACGTGTACTCTGAAAATAGTCCGCGTTAATTTTACAACATAGCGTGCGCTTAATGAGGCAGCGCACCCATTTTTTTGCTGCGGCAATGGGAACGCGACCAATGGCAACGCTGCGTATCGGAAAAGGGATTCCCCGATTCGAAAAGTTGAGTCCCCGATTCTATAAGCTAGCCCTTTTGGGGAGCTGAAATTTTAATAGAATGAAGTGTCTGCGAGGGCGAGTCTATATGCCAAATTTCATGACGAATGAATGATTGTAAGTGATCGAATTAGTCGTCGCAAGATTTGACTTTTTAGCCTGTGGCTCAAGCAAGCAAGCAAGCAAGATTTTCCGCAAGTTAAACTAGATGGATAAAAATAGCTATTGACGATTATAATATAATCGGCAATAGATTTGGTTATTTGCTTTCTGTTCTTGTTCCTTTTACAAACGTACCGCATTCAAGTTATTCGTTCAAATTATAGGTCTGTAGACATTTCCTTTATGCAGCCCCCATATGCAATACTAACGTATTGACTGCACACTAGCGTCCAATACTTCATGAATCTAAATCAAAAGTCAGAAGTGTTTAATAAAGAACTACAAACAAACGCAAATATTAGAAAGATTGCTCAGTTGAGATGGTACGGTCATATGATGAGAAAGAGGATGAAAGTTGCATCAAAAACAATTATTCCTGCCGAGGTCACTCCTTAGCGCGTCTCATCTCCTCCTATTTAAAAAACTTCTGCGTGCCCACCTACTAACTTTAAATATATAACTGCTTTTAATCTTTTGTTTGTTTATTAAAGAACTTTTCAGCATAAGACAATGCTAATTATGTTATCATTTCAGTTGTTACTTAATTCACTCCCAATCCTGAACATTATGTTATCAACCTCCACCTAACAGCACTGGTACATAGGTGGCCCTGCTTAGCGGGACTCTGGTCCCTTTAGGTCCTCCTTTTGTATCCCAACCTAGTATTAATTGAAATATGATGATGTGTTACTGTACTTTTTGGGAGCAATAAAACCTATGTTATGTTATGTTATGTTACTGTACACGTTACCCCGGTAACGCATATTGTAGGATTATACATTGACCCTGCTCTTCTTAACGCTGGTGAAGATATTAATGCCTAACAATAATTACTTCAGTTTAGCCAACTGATCAATGTTTGAATGAGCCACATATTTGGCTAATGTATATTTCAAGCGCTTGCTTTATATCTATATTAACAGCACATTTAGCCAACAGCAATCTTATTATCCGAACATATTTAAACAGAATATGAAACGACATTGCTCAAAATGCATATAAAACAATACAGACTATTCAATGTTTTATTAAACACTTCTGACTTTTTGATTTAGATTCATGAAATAGCCTATTGGACGCTAGATCAGTATGTTAGCTTATTGGCTTAGTGAGCACAATATCATAATATCTGAACTAATGTTCATCTGTATAATTACGGTTTTGGTCACTTAATTTTTATATCACTTATAACGACACATCATATTACCAAGTGATTAATTTATTTGCGTCTTAACTTAGCTCGAAAAAGTAACTTGAGCATAGTTTGAAAAGATTGCCAGAATGTCAACTGGAAGATTGTTCGAATTGTATTGTATTGTATTGTATTGTATTGTATTTGAACACTTGTTATAGCGCCCCTACCAGATTTCCCATTCAGAGGCGCTCCCGACTACTGCGCAGACGCTGAATCGGAGTTTCACGCCGAAGCGCATGAGCAATTGCGAGTGAAGAACTTGCCCAGGGTCCCTACGCGGCGACTCTGAGGTGGATCCGAACCCGCAACCCTCCAGCTGCAAGGCACCGAACATACCCTAAACCACCGCGCCCCAGTTGTATTGTGATGTGTTGTATTGTATTGTATTATACTCAACGTTTATATTGCGACCGAGCCACCCGCAGTAAAGATCCGAGAAATTAATCTCTGATAAACCGACCGACCGGGAAGCGAACCCGGGGCGCCGAGGTGAGAGAGCGAGGCTACCAGCCACTCGGCCACTCAGGATCCTTTACCAAATGGAAAGGACCAGCGCACGAGAGTGCACGGTGCACTCATATCGATATACCGCAGCGAGGGACCGAAAAAAGAAAGCGACTGGCGACCTGACTGAGCTTTTATCGGAACAAATAGTTAGTTCCCGTTTCTATGACAGAGCAGAGCTGAGTAGAGCCTAACATTCGCCAATACATCCGTATGGGTCGATGTAAACTGGTGGCCAGAGAGAAACAGAAAGTTCCTTTTCTCCAATTGATATTATACTGTTATACATAGAATCAGAAGTTAGACTAATTCTGTTTTGCTATTGTGCGTCCATTACGAAATCAACAGTTACCGTAACTAAATTATTCTTCTAAACTGCTAAGTGACAAATGTTCTGCTCTTTATTCTTTATTACATTTAACAACGTGAGTCTGGCGCAGAATGCACCGCTGGGCTCTGCAAGAGGCACTATCAACTTTCAGTTGCAATTAGTCTACTGTATAAAGTATAAACCATCGCTTTCTTTAAAACATAATTATTTCGTCTGCCACAATTAGCTAACTGCTTTCCATTAAAATCTACTCAGCTGACTGATTCAAAAAGAATTTTTAGCATGCATAAATTATATACATAAACACGCATTTTTATGCATATTATAGGTCCTGCATATAATATGCAAGTCTACATGCATACAATGTCGTGCATAAATAGCTGACTGGTTCGAATAAGCCTGCATTAAGTCTTTGTATAGACTTACTTGCAAATATAGGCCTACATATAACGAAACGGATCTGTATCAGGCTTTGCATCTATTCAATTTCCTGCAATGTTACAGTAGACCGGTGACAATTTCAATAATTCGAGAAAATCTCGGTTGGCATATTCAGTGTTAGCATTTGCTTTGGCACTTTCGGTGGCATTTTTGGTGGCACTTGCGTTGGCGTAGAGGTGCAAACGACTGTATTGTTGATCATTGAATGATCTGTCCGTCAGATCAGCGTAGCTTCCTTCGTTTCCTAAGCTTTGATCTGTTGTCTCGTGACCTTGTAAAGGTTCAATGGCTGTCGTCGTTTCTTCCTCCAAATCGCGGTTCAACTCCGATTGGTGTTGTGTTTTCCGCCAAGGCGCCTTGACGTTTCAATTTAACTAAATATAGAAAAAGTATCAACACGGTAACTTTCTGTTATTCAATAGAGTTTATTAAAAATAGAAATATATACATGACTATCGTGTAAGTCTTCCGAAATCCAAATATGATGAATGTTTTTTTTTTTAAAAAAAAAT
>JACEVL010001481.1:0-27266 GCA_020284085.1 Aporrectodea caliginosa
CTTTTACGGTTAGCCGAAAACCAGCCGTAAATTTGCTGAACCAGAAAAATTACGGCTTAGATGTATGGGTAGGCACTTTATAGTTATAGGAATAATTTGAAGGATTCGTTTTTCAGCTCATAGTATATGTCATTACTCGGCCTAATGCCTTTACTTAGGCTGCCTTCTTCGGAAGCCCTTAAGTCATGAATACCTGCACCTATTCATCAAGTTTATATTGTCAGATGTCAGTCACTCAACATAATTCTTGCAGCGCACTGTGACTGGTGTTCGCTAGGGACACGGAAGTTAGGTTGAAGTTAGGAACACGGAAGTTAGGTTGAAAAATTTCTACTGTTGCAGTAGGTAAACTAACAGGCAATCGGAGGTGACCAGATGACTGGTTACTTTAACGCCTGTGAATCAGTAGTCTTGAATATTGAAGAATACGTATTCGTGTATAAGCCTAAAAAATGCTTTTCAGCCACTACCATCGACATTCGCTAATGAAATTACCTTTAGTCTACATACTGGCGAATATTGTGATCACTGAAGGTAGGTTTCAATGCTTCTGATTTTCATAACATGCTTGGCACAAGTGGCTGCCCACTCATAGCCTCACGCGTTGTATGCTGTGTAATGAGCTGAGCGATGCATGCTGGGATATCTTGGCGGGTAGACAAACACTAGTCTACGAGTGTCCGTGCTGTTAATATCACGACCGTACATTTTAAGATAATTGCATCATTTTAAAATCGTAATTATGCCTGATTTCTGTGCAACCATGAACTGTTCCAATAGGAGTTCAGATGCAGAATTGCAGATACTAAAGTGTCGTTTTTCCGTTTTCCTAAAGATCAGGAGAGGTTTGTAAATACTTTAACTAATACATAGGCCTACCTCTGTTATCCATACTGCAGCATGCTTAGTCAAAACCGGCGAACATTTAGTATCGTGGTGCGTAAGTTTACGGACGTTTGATGGTATCTTTTGACATGCTAGGCGGAAGATGCCATGTTTTCTAATGACGACACTAACCCTAACCCTGACCATAACCGACCCTCACGACGCCTAACCTTACCGTAACCGACTCTCGGGGTCAACCCGAATCCCGAAAACCCGAATCCCCCAAAACACTGAAAATACACAGAAGCCCGATTTCCCGAACACAGTTTTCTACAAAACGGCCCAACTCCAGAAAGCTATTCAGAGTTAAATTGAGATGTGGTATATGGCATCATGGCTGGAAAACCAGTGAATCAAGTGATGGTGTTTGTTGTTCGTGGAATCGCTTCCAAGTGGAAGCAACCAATTGCCTATTTCTTTACCAATTCCTGTGTGCCATCTGCAGATGTTGCTTCTATAATAGGGGAAGCCTTAGCGAAAATCCAGTCAACTGGATTAAATGTGAGGGCTGTTGTCTGTGACCAAGGCCCAACTAACATTGCTGCATTGAAGTTGCTTGGTTTCTCACGTGACAAGCCATATACACCATACATACAACATCCATCTCATGAAAAGAAAATTCACATCATCTTCGATCCACCTCATCTCATAAAAATGTGCGTAACAATTTAATACGACATGATATCATCATGGATGAGAAAAGAGTTTCCTGGAAACATCTGGAAGCAGTGTATAATCTGGATAAAGTAAATCCAATCCGGATGATGCCAAAATTAACCGACAGACATTTGGATCCAGGTCCATTACTTGCGATGAAGGTGAAACTGGCGACACAACTCTTCAGTCAAGTTGCTGCTTCACTGTCAATGTGTGCAGCACAGAAATTGCTGCCAGCAGAAGTTGGTCACAAAGCTGAGTTTGTGGAGAGAATGGACCAGCTATTTGACATCATGAACTCCAGGAAATTGTATGCGGACAAACCAGCACGGTGTGCACTGACAATGTCCAGTGACAATATGCAACACTTGGAACAGAAAGCTTGGATACAAAACTGGAGATTTGCAGGTGCTAAAAGCCAAACTAACAAAGGAACTACTGTCTGAAGGCTTAAACTTTGTATGCACCTCCAGATTCGATCAAGATTGCATCGAGAACTTCTTCTAAATCATTCGGAGCAAAGGTGGCTGGAACGATAGACCAACGTCAGTTTAAAGCTGAATACCAAAATGTTCTTGTACTGCTGTCTGTTGAAAACAGCAAATCTAATGCCAACTGTTTAGATGAGGAAGATTTTGACATTGCACTGGATATAAATTCATGCATTGAACTAGCAAGAAAGTCTGAACCGGCTGAGAAATCCATATTTCGTGGAACCGATCGTTGCATCAGATTGATACAACCACCAATGTCAATGGAATGTCGTGATGAGGAAATATTTCTGAATCCGTTGAAAACGTTCTGTCTTACATTGCAGGATGGTTAATACGGAAATCACACCTGTGTAATGAATGTGAAGCCACACTTTGCATCCCAGAGAATTCACTGATGTCACATCATTCTATTCTAGTCTATTCTATTTACGGACTTATAAAGCGCCTCTCGCATCATGGTAAAGAAGTACCGTATACGAGTGACAGTAAATTGCTTCAACCCACTTCACTAGTTCAGTCACTAGTGCATGAAATGGAAGTAATATTTCAGCAAAATATCAAGAACTGCTTAGAAGGAGTGGCAGGGATTGCACAAATGATAATGAACACAATCAACAACCAATGCAACTTTTCATTCCTTTTTTCACTTCATGCAGAACATGCACTTCACTTACAGGATAGTCTGGTCAGAAACTTTGTGATCACAAGAATTATTATATTATTATGTGAAATTCTACATCAGGGAGCTGTCTCCGAGAAATAAGAAAAACGAGAAAAAGATGGCACGTGTCATTCACAAGTAGTGTTGTTACCAGACTACGGTATGTCTTATATGCCACCAAAACAGAACTCATCTAGTTCGACCGTCGAAGCCGACTGGACGATGATAAACAAATAAACACTCTTAATCTCGTGTCAAACTGCGCTATTCTACCAACCGATGTAATTGGCGACCTTGGTGTTCTGCTAGACTGCAGCCTAAACATGACTCAACACATTTCTTCCGTCGCCAAAGCATGCTATTTCAACCTTCGCCGAATTCGACAGGTGAAACACTGCCTCGACGAAACTTGCCTTCGTATCTTCACCCAAGCTCTCGTCATCTCTCGCCTCGACTACTGCAACTCTCTTATCAGGCCTTCTTCATCGACACTGCAACCCCGTCCTCAGGTTTACACACCGCCGCTTGCCTAATAAAAGATCTTGTTCTACTTTCAACACTAGATGACAACGATCGTCACAGTGAGGGGATTTCACCGTACTTCGCACAAACTGGAAGACTTGAAGTGTTTGGAAACCGTGCTTTCTCTGTCTCAAGACCCTTAGAATGGAACAGTCTTCCAAATTCAGTTTGACAGTGCACATCTGTTGCTCAGTTTAAAACAAAATTAAAAATTCATCTGTTCACCTTGCACTATGACTAAGGATGTAACGAATCGCGCTCTCGTGCAAGACCTGCCTTGTTAAAGCGAGCTATAAATTTTCATTTGTATTGTATTGTATTTAAATTTTAGTCTTGGCATTGTTATTTCAATCAATCGTTTATTTGTAGCCAAACAAATAAACAATAATATTACAAATCAGATTGCACTTTAAAGTATGGATTGTTGAATGCCACAAGGGAAGGCCCTGAAGGGATCAAAGATCCCGCTAAGTAGGTACACCTCTATATAATTTCAACAGAATATGTGGCGAACCGAAAGATGCTTTACTTAGTACAACAGTTGTTGACTTGATTAGCATAAAAAATCTTAATAACCTTAACTAATTTAAACTAAACATCGAAAGTAAAAGGAATGAGTGGGAAGTGCAGTTAAACACATGGAAATAAAAGATTAATACATCAAAGCATTAATAATTACCTTCAACCAAATAAATGCGAAGCTTATTCTTAAACAGTGTAAGTGAGGGAGATTTTCTGATTTCTAGAGGAATATTATATTCCAGGTAGTGGCGCCAATCGATTTTATTGAGAACTGACGAGTGTTTGAGCGGGCAAAGACACTTCTATAATTTACGGAGTTTCTTGTTAAGTGGGAGTGAACCTCTGAGGCAAGATTAAAGAATCCCTTGTATACTGGAGGTAGTAGGCCTCGGTCGTACTTGTACATAAATTCACCGATTTGGAACAGCCTGAGCTGCTCTAATTTTAATACTTTAAAGTTAAAAAATAGAGGGTTGGTATCAGATCCATAAGTAGTACCAGCCACTATACGAATCACCCGTTTTTGCAAAGTTATCAGTCTTTGTAACCTTGTAGTGTAGGTTGAGGCCCATACTAGATTACAATAAGCTAAATAAGGATATATTAGAGAGTAATACAATTTTAAACGAATGGATGGAGGTAAGATATGTGCAGTACGGGCAATGATTCCGGTGTTTTTAGCAATTTTGGAGGAGATACTTTTTATGTGATCTTTCCATGTCATGTGCTGGTCCACATAAACTCCCAGAAATTTTGTGGACTCAACTCGGGAGAGAGGAGTCCCATTAATACATAGTACAGGATACTGCGAGGAACAAATTTTCCTATGAGACTTAAACAAAATAAAATTCGTCTTATTTAAATTAAGAGTAAGTTTGTTGGCACAAAACCAATCAGCTGCAAGCGATAGTTCAGCGTTTACAATTTGGAATAAGGTACCCAGAGAACTATGGGAGTAGAATACGTTCGTGTCATCTGAAATAATATAAAGTATAAGCGGGATGAGACATTACGGAGGTCATTTATTATATGAGGAATAACAGGGGGCCTAAGTTGAGGAACCCCAAATTTAATAGCTCTTAGATCAGACCATTAGACCGCAATGTGTCTACTGTATTGGTCATTAGACCATTACAGTAGACACATTGCGAGCGATCTTCTAGGTAACTATTGAACCAGTGGAGTTGGGTACCACGTATACCATATCTTTCTAATTTGCGCAATAGAATACCATGATCGACCATATCGAAAGCCTTACAAAGGTCAAAGAAAATTCCAAAGGAGTATTCGTTTCTTTCGATTGCAGCCGATATTCTATCCTGCATGCTCAATAGAGACATAGAAGGGGAGTGTCCGGCTTGGAAGCCATGTTGAGATGGGAAAATTACGTTGTTTTTAGTGATAAATTTATACAGACGCTCGTACATAATTTTTTCAAAGAATTTGGAAAAGTAGGGGAGGACAGAGATAGGCCTATAATTAGTAAAGTCATCCCTCGCACCCTGTTTGAATATTGGCACAATTTTAGCGGTTTTTAAAGCTTTAGGAAAAGTACCATGGGTGAAAGAGCAGTTTATAATACCTGCTAGTGGTTGAGCCACACTGGCTAAATGTCTACTAGCTATGCAAGGATCGATATCATCTACCCCTTTGCTATGGGAAAGACGAATTGAATGGCTCAAATTTAAAATCTCCTCCGGGGAGGTTAAATTAAGCCCAAAAGATTGCGGGAGCGGAGGCTTCATAAAAGTGGTAAAGGAGTTTGAAGAAGCTGGTATTTTATCAGCAAGAGATTTAGCAATATTAGCAAAGTAATCATTGAATTTGTTAGCCATAACTTCAGGATTATCATATTATTATAGTGGATCTCTGACTCCCCATTTTTACTAAGAATTTAATTAGTCTCCAAGTCTGTTTTAAATCACTACTGTATTTGTAGAATTCAACAGCATAATAATTGCGCTCGGCTTTTATTCTAATGTTTTAAAATTTATTTCGATATACTGTGAATTTATTTTTATTGCTCAGTGTTGGATGTTTTACGTATTTTAAATAGAGTTGCTCCTTTTTTTCTACTAGATTTTAATAGTCCTTTGGTCATCCAGGGCTGGTTAAAAGAAGACCCATTCTTACTTTTAGTGCAGATCTTAGGGAATAAGTATTTTTATATTGGGTTAAGAATAGATCGTATGCTTGATTAGTTTCTCCATTTAAACATGCATCACTAACTGAAGACCAATTTAAGCGAGAAAGAGATTCCCCAAAATTGTCAATCCTCTCTTCAGTTATTAACCTAGAGACATAAGACGTTGTGGGCCTAAGTTTCGAGGCCATAAAATTAAACCTAACCAGTATTGGTAAGTGATCAGATATATCTGATATCATAATTGTAGAGTCAATTATATTCAACCAAGTATTAGTGAATAAATTATCAATTAAGGTAGATGAGTGAGGCGTAAATCTAGTGGGTCTGGTAATGGAGGGTAGGAAATGGTGGGACATTAAACAATTATAAAAAGTATTTGAGGCTTTATGCTCGTCAATCTTTAAGAGGTCTATATTAAAATCTCCTACTAGCACTACTTCTTTATTCCTTCGGGAGACTGCAGAGAGGCGGCTTTCTATCTCGGTATTAAATAAGTCCAGGTTTAGGCCGAGTGGCCTATAAATGACTCCCATTAAGAACGAACCCATTTTATGGAAAATACGAACAAATAGTCCCTCGTAGGAAGCTTGGGCAAAAAAATGTATTAAGATAAATCATATATTTGGAAGGAAATATCCTCTTTTATCAGAAGGCCCACGCCCCTCCTTGGCCATTCTGTCTGGCTCTATGGATGAATTGATAGCCGGTAAAATCAACAAGATCTGCAATACCATCTGCCAGCCATGTTTCAGATAATGCTAGGACTGAAACAGGTAATCTCTGGATTAGATTTTTTATTTCTGCTAATTTAGATAATATACTTCTACAATTAACATGTAGTAGAGAGAAACATGGCTGAAGGGGATTGAACTTCGCCCCTAAGGACAGTGGAGAGGAATAGGTACTATTGAATGGCAGGTCAGTTAACTAGTTATGGTCGGGATCAATGTCTATATTATTCAACAGGGAGAGTAGTGTGGCCCTTAGCATACAGTCAAAAACTAAAAATAATAAAATTTTGTCGGGCATGCGTTCAATCCATGCCAATTATAGAAATAACATTATGTGTCAAAAAACTTTGGAATTGTATAACATTTAGGGGTGGCCCTCGAGCTCTGAAATTTGTTATGTAATACGATTTTGCGATTTCAATCACAAAATTTAAAAAATATTTATTCAGCACATTCACTGTCACTCAGTCTTTCACTAAGTTGGCTAAGAAATATACTAGTAATACAACAATGTCAATGAAATGAGTGTTCACTGTTCAATGATCGTTCAGTTATTGTTCACTGTTGAACTACAGTCACTTCAGTAGAGTAAATTATCAGTTCACGGCAAGAAAATGTAAGAAAGTTATCATTTTCCATGCCAAAAGCCCAATAGTGTTTGTCCATCACTTAGAAGGCACTGTTGTCGATGTTCACTGACAACCGGCAGAGAAAACTGTAGCTGAGCTTCATCTTTTGTTAGCTTTCTATTTAAATCCTGGATGTGTGCCACTCCGCGTTCAGCTCTGTCATTGACGACAGCCAACCCTTTGAGTACTGCCTGTGCTTCTCGAAATGCTTCGTCCTCTTCCCAAGGAGCAGGATCTCTTGAGAGCATAATTTCAGACAGTCCTTTCATACCAAGCACCTGAGACAGTTTCTTAGAGTTAGTTGTGCAGAACTTTTCGAGACCTCTGGTGCCAAAAACTGCATCTAACTTCACACTGGGTCTTATAGGCGGACGATTTGGAGCTACTTCTTCCATGGCAGCAATATCAGTTTTTCAGAGTCATTGGATACTCCTGGGTCAAAACGGTCAAGCCCAAAAGGCTCTTCAGACAGATACTATAGATGAAGCCCTATAGTTTCTTGCTTGTAGCAGCAGAAATTGTTGTATGTGGGTATATTAGAAGTTCTCTCATGAGAGTGAAGTTGGCGAAGTTATCAAGGCTCTCAAGTAGACAACAACCGAAAAGATGGCAATATCAAGAATGCTGCATTCTTCTGCAGCAGTCTTCTTGAAAAGACCACATCTTTATCGTGTAGATAACTTTTGCCATTCATCGTGCCCGATGCATAGCGCCAGGCATTCGAAACCGAATTCCACGAACTGGAAGAAAGAAAGACAACTGAGAGCTCGAGAAATTCTCTGTAATTGTCTCGTGGCTGTTCAGTTGCCAGATGTCTATGAGTAAATTCCAGGACGTCAGAACAGTGTATGGCCACCAAAGATTCCACCGATGGATCTGATGATGTGTGTGAAATTTGTCGTTTTCAATGAAACCTCTTGTAAAGAAGGTTATCGGGTCCAGTAGAAGTTCCAATTGAAGTTTTTGGAATGCAGCCCAACAACTAGTTCCATAACATGGTGGCGACATGCCAGAAAAAGGTGATCTTTATTCAGTTCCTGCTCTATCAAGCAACATGCACCTGAGCGATTACTTGTGTTACAGCCTGTCGTATCGAAGCACAAGCTGCTGCTTGCCCATGGCTAAAACTCAAGCCTTTGCCTTCATTGGCCCTGCGCTATGGAACCAACTTCCTCCTTTGACACGTTCCTGTTTATTAACTGTTGGGCCAAGTGCCTCTTTTCGTTGTCTCAAGACCTCTTTCTTGTCTCTAGGTCTCTCGCACTGGGAGCGCCTCTGATTGGTGTGCACTGTGAGAGGCGCTATATAAATTGAATGGTACAATACAAAGCGAAAACCTGATACTGAATATTCCACTCTCTCAAACACTAGATGACTGCAAATGCTTTGGCTGAGCCTGTTCCTGAGGATAGTTTTGGAATGCCCAGTAACTGTTCAACTCCTACAGTTCCAATGATCGGTCAAAGGAACTCTTGCAGAAAATTCGGACCCTCGACAGTTCGATTTGTTGGTTCTGTTGTTTGCCCTGGCTCATTGAATGGAATTTCGGTTGATGTTCAAAGTGTTCACATCATGACCAAGACTGGAAACCACTTCGCTAAGAACGAATGTAGCGTTCCTTGACGAAATCTTGGTTCTAGCCAAAGCCGACGTCAGACCAGGAGACAGAATATTGCTTCTGGCTCGTTAAGCAGCAGACGCTTCATTGCCACTAGTGTTAGTATCACAGGTTTTTTCCTTTACATTCAGCATGAGTTCCATCACTCACTTTCATCACTTCATTCTGCATCACTTGATCACGAATCAGTATCCAGAATTACCTGCCTGGCTTGTACAGGCTGCGAGCTCCTCCTGTGATCGTCTCTTGCGCTTCTGGAAGTTTACTCATATATTATTCAAATTTGAGAGCTCCAAGGCCACCCCTAAATATTGACCAATTGCAAAGATTTTTTGCACATAGTGTTTTCTTCATAATTGGAATAGATTGGAAGGCTGCCACAAGATTATTTTGAACTTTCATTTCTAAGGGCCACCCTAAGGGAGAGGCTATCACAATAAGTAGAGGCCAATTCTAATTTCAAGTCCTCGTTCAAACCTGCTATTGAACAATCATGATTTAAGACACAATCTAGAAAATCTTCGTCGTTCTCAATGTTGTTGTGTTTCCTTTTTAACGACTAGCTGTGTGGTAACAATGACCATTAGCGTCACCCTCCTCCTTTATCCAAGCTTGGGACTGGCACTGTCAGAAAGCGAACAGTGTCGGAGTTCGTTCTCAATGTGATTAAAAGGAAAGGTATTAGTAGTAGGCCTACAATTGGGGCAAAGCCACTGGGGTGTCCAGAAAAATGATACATTGCAGAAATCAACCATTCCCTATTTTTTCCCATTATTGTATTCATATATTGTCTAGAAATATTTTTTACAGATTTTTAAAATGTTATTCTGAGGTCCCTCAAAGCCCCCGAACATCCCTACGTCATTCTTCCCCTATACCTATTCTTAGCTTGGCACGGAAACATTATTTTGTAATGCAGGTGATATATATATATGATGAATTTTAGTGTGAATTTCTACGTGAAATCTAGCCTGTTCTGCATTATATTCCTGTTGCTTTCTTCAGATGGAGCAGCGAGTAAGTAAATTGAGTCTGGACGTTATTATAGTTGTTCATTCCCTATGACGTGTGGCCTATTGGTTTAGGTTCAACAAAGGACCAGTACGTGGGTTGTTTGTATGACAGCAGTAGTCAGCTACTGCAGTGGGAAGATACTTTAAATGTGAGTTCAATGACCATTGAACTTTGCATCGAACACTGTCAAACTGGAGGAGGAAAGACTTACGCTAAACTTCAGGTAGGCATACTCTGTATCTCCTTGCTATCACAACACTGTAAACATAAGGGTCACAATAACATTGTCTGTGTTACAAGAAGCTCATGATGCTTTCTGAAGTCCATGGCTTTATATTCCAAAAATTGGTTTGTAGACTGTAAAGTTAATCCTGATAATATATAAAAATGTTAACATAAGGCTTTTAAACAACATTAGTGAAAAGGAGCGGCAGAGGATACCTAATTGGAACCTCTAAGATTATATGCTGTCAATGGAAAGCAAACCTTGCAGTCGGAAACTACGACGGAAAGCATCTTTGAATTAGTACCAAGCGAGTCGAGTCGAGTAGGTCTACATACTGACAAATTAGTTAACAAACCGAATGGAGCATAAGGACAGAAATTGTTCAGTGCAAGAGGTGTCGATTTGTGGAATGGTTTGAATGATGTATTTTTTGTCTTAGTGGACACCATTGGTCCATTACAGCTTATGAGAGAAAACTTGGAACGATGGACTTTAAGCGGTCCAGGTTAAATTTAAGTGTTTCTAACAAAGATTACCCAGATTAAGGCATTAAGCGGTCTTCTGAACCGATGAGATTTGCATCCTTTGTTTGTCCGAGTATGGTTCGTTGCTGTCAAGCAGGATGAAGATCAATGTTACGAAAATACAGGATAAGACTATTTTTGATGTTAAAGGAATTACATCGCATTCTGAAATTAGTTGATCTTTAAGAGTACTTTGAATATTAACTTATGTTGAGTATGTCATCTTTAGAATAGAACCGTGTGTCAATGTGGAGACAACTATGGGACACAAACGTTGGATAGAGCATGCAACTTAACATGCTTTGGAAATCAGTCGGAATATTGCGGTGGAATAACTAATGAATTACCGACGACGTATGTTCTTTATACGGGTAAAAAGCAAATATTTATATATTGAAATAGCTTACCGTGTTCCTTTCGGCTATTACTAGCTAGAACTACTGAAATTATAATCGCGTCACATTACACTGGCCAACTGACCCATTTTCGCAGACGGTAGGCTAATGTGCTGCAATTACATAATAAATAATTGCATTCGCAATTGTGATAGGCCTACGTAGAATTCTTGCACTTTATTATCCATTTTCTTGCACTTGCATAATTCGCTTAAATTTATTATCTCCTTCTGGGAAAGTTGGATGAGAACAAATATCAATGTCGGCCTACCTCAAGTTTAGCGCAAGTCTTTCTCATTGCAAGAATTGAAAAGAATAAATGGTGACCTCCGCGCAAACATGTTAAGAATATTTGAGCAGATTCTTAATTTATCCAAACAACAAGAGTTTCAATTTTTTAGAATAAGCCTCTTTCCCGGAACTCAGGTGCTATTCAAAAGCAAACTGACGACGACTTAAATTTTAAGACCTTAAGTATGCGTTTTCTTACAATAATTATTCTCGGTTAGGCCTATACAAGCATTGACCATGTGCGGCAATTCGGCTATAGAAATTAATTTGCATTTAATTTTGCATTCGGTGATAGGTACACTTAGATGTGATAAACGTTTGTAGTGTGTCCGATTGGCAACTACAGCACACTATGTGATCGTGTTTGCCACTGCAAACGACAAATTCCATGTGATCGAGCGACAGGAACATGTCCAAATGGATGCAATGGAAATTACACTGGATCAACTTGCAACACAAGTAGGCCTAAACAACTGCTACAACATAGGCCCTATATATTTGCTAGATCAGAGATTACCGTTCTGGATTTTATATTGCACAAGCATTCAGACATTTCCTTCAAATTTTCACTTTTGCAGACCTTTAAATTAATTATATTAAAAAATTCGCTTACGGAATGAATCTTCACAGATCTGTTGACAAAGTCAGATTTCCGATTAGACTATAACCAGATTTTGAGAGTCTTCTGCAGGGCATAATTATACTATCCTTTTTGTTAGTTTGTTAGTTATTATTGTTTTTCCATTCTTCTGTTGATTTTATTTAAGTAAGTAAGTAAGTAAGTACGTGCTTTATTGAACCGCCTGCAAACGCACTGCGAGAACATCAGATAGAGTATTGAATCACAAATCACAAAAATCACAAATGTCAAAAATATCATAAAATACAATAAAACAGACATCTATGGATATAATATTATATAAGTTCTTTCGTGTTTATTCTTGTTCTTGTTCATTTTACTGCCGCTGCATTGTTTGGTGCTGACATTGTTCGCTTTCGTTTTCGTAATTAAGGCGCACTTTAAAAAAGCGGTACTGTGTTCGCTACTTCTACTTTGCATCCTTTAGTCTCGTCACGTTCTTTAGCTCGTTCTCGGTAAATGATCAATACAATGGCTATACTGCAAGACTGTGATCAGAGGATTTAGGGTAATGGTAACACTGTGGCACAAAGTGCAGTAGATCAGCATTGATGCGGGAACGCTTCCCGCCCAAAGGTCGACTCATCCGTTCATTCGCCAGATGGCGTTGGTAAAATGAACAGTTTCACGTGATGGGCGCCTTGCATGGCTACCAACCCTTTAAATTCGACTCTTGTTAGCCTATAACCTGTGATTGCCGATTACAGCTCTTAAAAGACGTAAAGACGTCGCTCGGCGGTGTCGACCAGGGATTCCATCTGCCCTAAACTTGGTGTCAAGTAGTTCAGAATACACAATTTGTTGAGGAAGACTTTGAACTTTAAACGGTACCGGCTGGAGCGAGGCCCCGCCATGCCGAGGCAGCATAAAATAATTAGTCTCGAAATTATTGTTGCCCTAGCAAGTCCATAAAGCTCCAAAGAGGGAAGACCGCGGGATCGCAGTAGTCTCAGGGCATGGAGAGAGAGTCGATCAATGCGCTGGGAGGTCCGAAGTTCACAGGTGATGGTAATTCCCAGCACGACCATGGAGTCAACCCGTTCCATGACAGGGATGGGTGGAGGGAGACATAATCTCTCATGCCGGCCTGCAACTAGCATCTCCATTGACTTAGTTGCGTTGAGTTTTAGATTATTCTGAACCACTTATATCGAGATCGCTGTAAATTGCATTCGTGCCTCGCTTGGAGGCTGGGACGACCAGATAATTGTCATTGGTAATTTTGATCATCTTATAGCAAAACCCAGCTTGGGTTTGAGGACCAATACAAGGACTGTGAACTGAATGCGGACAGTAAGAGGAAGCTAGTGCAGCTGATTGACCATGTAAAAAAGATTTGGGAGAATTTAGGAAGACGAGCAATCATTCTAGCAGCGGCTCTAAGAGCAGACTGGATAGGAGCCGGGCAGATATAATGAAGGCCACTAGGAAGAGATTTGCAGTAGTCAATTCTAGAACAGACAAATGCATGAACTATAGAAGTCAGGGTGGAAGAAGAGACGGATTTGTGATTGATCCTTATGCGCTGAGTTGGAAGTAGGAGGAGCGTGTAAAGTTGGTGATATGCTAAGAGAAGGTGAGAGAACTGTCCAGGGTAACACCTAAGTCACGTACACTATTAGAGAAAATAAATTGGGTTGGGGAAGATTTCAGCAAGAAGCATAAAGTCAAGTTTCTGGAGTTGTTAAGCATGCCAAACCAAATGACTTGAGTTTTGCAAGAATTTCAGGAAAAGCGGTTAGAAGACATCCATAAATACAAATCTTGGCAGAGAGACTCGATACGACTACCTAGAATGAGTTGAGCAGAGGGAGGACCATGGACGTAAGGCTGCACGTTGTCAGCGAAGAGGTGACCAGTAACATAGTGATTGGAAATAGGGGAAGTAATATCTGCCGTGTACAGAATGAAAAAATATGCTCGTGAGACAACGTGCAGCCTTACGTCTGATAATATTCAACAGTGTCAAGTGAGTGTTGGTTTTAGTATAATATTATTATTAAAAAAATTATTAAAATTAAGTAATATGACAGATACTATTTTGTTTGAAGCAACAGCGTCTACAAAGTACATCGGGTGTTTTAAAGACGATAATGACGACCGCGCATTGCCAAATAGAGTGCATGAATACGACTATAAAATGATGGCAATTGATGCGTGCTTTGGCTGGTGCAGTGAGAACTTTTCTACGTTCGCAGGAGCTCAGGTAATTGCATATAATTTAAGACTTTATCTTAACCAACATGTACTAAGGTAGCGAAGTCCAATTACAAGGCAATATCCTATAAGCATTGGAGTTTGCTTAATATCATATCTATAATATTATAAGAAATCCGCGAACTCATTGTCTTTAAAGTTCATATTTAGGGTCTCCTCGATTCGATAAACCTATAATTCTAGGGTGGTTCAAATTTGTTGACTTTTGAAATTTATGTTTATGTTTTCACCTTGAGGTGTTTTTCGGTTCTCAATACTGATTACTTGACATTCATCGAATAACTGGACAATAGGCATATATTGCTATGTTACACATGATAAACAATGGAAAAGCATAAACATTGAACAGGTTAATACTAGTAAAGCACTGATCTGTATAACCAATATCAGTACCACAGATTTGAGTCTCAAGGAGAACCATCTTCTTGTAATCAGGGTAGCGCTTTTGGTGATACTTGAGTAGCCTACCTGTGGAATTGTCAGCCATGCGTCAAGGTTAACTCCAAGCAACGAATCTGAACTAAACTGAATCTGCAAAATAATTTCGTGTTTCCTATGTTACAAAGTCCAGAAGTCTTTTTCATTGATTTGAGCCTGATTTACGAAAATTCTTTTGGGACTGTCGCACTTGCCAGCTGCAGCGTCAACCAGTGATTTACAGCTGTTGAAATAGCTGGTGGCTGGTGAACAAGTCATGCGAGCGGCTGTAACAGTATCTAATAAAGGAGCTGGCGGCACGTAGGCCTACCTTCTTTCATAGAGACATAATGTCTGGTAGAAGCACTCAGTCACGCCATTTCTCCGCAAATGCGACAGGACCCAAGGCTCGAATCACGTCACCGAATACACAGAAATTCTCGAGAATTTGCATTTCTCGCCTTGCCAGTTTGAATTGAAGCCAGCATTTCTGGAGCGATTTAACGAAAGAATCTCATGACCATCCGATGGTCTTCGATTGTGGTACCGAATAAATTCTAAAAAAAGAATCTCATTTCTTGAGTAAGCATTCATTACCACAATCGGAAAAACCATCAATTTTTCTTTAGGTTGAACAGGCTATATATGTGATACTGGTATTAGTTTTACAGATGAGTGTTTGTGTAACATTAAGCTGTTCAACGTTTCATGTTTTCAAGAAAGATATTGTCTGCGAATTCGCAGTACTTCGAGAGAACTCCTGAATGTGCCTAATAGTAGTCAAAGAAATCTTCTGGTTCAAACCTTGACGACCGGAACATTAGGTTTTAAATTTGGCGGTTTTCATTGGTTCAAAGTGCAGTGTAAGAGCGTCTTTGATGGCTTTGTGGTTTAGTTGCTCGCTGGCCTCAGATCGAGTGTTTCGATTTATTTTGTATAAGCGAAACCTAAGACTTTCCTCCTTTCGCACGTTGTTTGCTATCAAACTATAGCAGTTAACATATTTTCGAAACAGCAGGACGGCTATTCTTCTCATTATGGATCGATGGACACAAATTTATCGTCAACGTGTAACTCAGTTGGACAGTTGGAATGAACGTTGACATTTTCGTCCACAGTTCACCAGTTGTGAAGTTTTAACTGTAAAACTGTAAAATTAATTAGTGCATCACGCGAAATGCCGAAACCCTAGCCTACTGTCTTCTGTCTTTGAGTATCGTCATTACAAGTGCAGACCGACTGCATCTGTTCTGCATTCAAACAGCTATTTATAATTTGTCACTACACTAATCCCAATAATGTAGCCTATGAACATTCCAGAATTCGAATACTTGCTCCAAAAGAGATTTTGCCTTGGTATGAACAATTTCAGGCTACATTACTACACTCAATGCTAGTCATTGCCAGTTTAGTGCAGCGCAGCAGCACCGCATCAGGTTTGCACTGTCATCAACTGCAGTCTTGCCTATGACATTCAGAAATGCTTTCATAAATGTCCAGTGTTTCAATGGACCTATGACCCGGCGGCCTATTTTGTTATGTGCAATCTAGACGTCAGCAATGAATGGATACAAATACACAAAGGTCTATACATGACATGTAAATTATAATTATTTACCCGCGATATGCTTTATAAGAGCAAGTGCAATCCATGACATCCTCTGTGACTGACAACCAGGAAATGCTATCTACTAGAAGATCTGGCATCCAAATGATCGCAAACTCTTGGTAACATAATTATGTACAATGTTTCGTCTTGGTGATGTTGGAAGAGCACTTGAATACATATTGACCTACCATAAGCGATGTTACAAACTCCAAAATGTAGTCGAAATCGCTTTGGGGTTTTGTTGCATTGTGTAATAAATCCAACTATTTTAATGCATTTGAAAACCTTGAATGCTTGCAGTTTAGTTCGGAATGCTTCTGTGGAGAGAGTTACAATAAACATGGCCAACTGAATGAGACCGCATGCAACTCAGAGTGCCTTGCGAATAAAAGCGAAAAATGTGGAGGCCCAAATGCCAACAGCGTTTATTCTGGTCAGTCGGTTTTTCTTTGGTATTGACATTTGCCTAATGCAGTCAGTGCATGTGTATAATTGTCAATTGGTCTCACCAAATCGCACAACGCGACTTTGTTTACAAAGGATGACGATTCGCTTATTCAGACAATGAAAGAATCAAATACTTTTGGCCAACTTTGATGTCAATTTTGCATAGACGACAATATTGTCAGTCATCTCGTATTTGGATTCGATATAGACCTATGAGACTTGCAACATGTTGACCCACTAACCCAAAATATATATAGCAGCGCTTCAGTATCTCCACATAAAAGTGTTTCCGGTTCATTGCAGATAGTTGCATTTTTACGTACTTAAAAATTAGAAGACCAATCCAGACAGATTGTATCACAAATGAAGAACAGTGCTATCGAGCTTAGCAGTTCATTTCTAGTAATAGTACGGAGGGACCCACAACCAATTAAGTTTGAGACAATGAAATATTAAATTCATTTTGCATCTACCGTTGCAACTGAGTTAAGAAGATATAGAACTGATCAGCTGACAAAGATGGTAACACATTGATGTCATAATCTTACAGTCTAATCTAATCTAATCTAATCTAATCTGAACATTTGTAAAGCGCCTCACAGCAGAGCTATTCAGAAGCGCTCTCAGCGTACGAAGGTCTTTAAGCAGCGAAGAGATGCCAGTGAGGAAGGTCATTCCATATTGATGGACCCACTACAGCGAAAGCCCGATGCTGGGTTAATGAGGTTCGCGACCGAGGTACGAAAAGATCAAGCCGGTCAGCAGAACGAAGAGGGCGAGAAGAACGTGCAGATAGTGGCTTACACATTAAGTCACAAAGGTACCTAGGAGCCAAGCCCTGCTGGGACTTAGTAACTAGGAGCAGGATCTTGTACTTGATTCTAGCCGAGAGAGGGAGCCAGTGAAGATCATTAGTCATGTATGTGGAGATGTGAGAGTACCGAGGAAGACGTGCAATAAGTCTGGCTGCAGCGTTTAAGACAGATTGCACAGAGGACAGGCGAACCTTAGGAAGCCCAATTAGTACAGAGTTACAATAATCAATGCGTGAGGAGACAAAGGCATGAACCATGGTTGTAAACACTTTGGAGGACACCGATCTTCTAATGGCTCTAAGTCGCCTCAGTTGGTAGTAACAAGAGCGGGTCAGGAGAGATAGGTGGCCAGTAAATGTCAAAGCGCTATCAAGTGTGACACCCAGGTCACGAACACTGGAGGAAAAGGTATACAGTCTGGGAATAATGAGGCCAACAATTGGAGATCAAGTTTTTGTAACTGTTGTTTGGTACCGAACCAGATCAGTTGAGTCTTTGAGGGATTGAGGTTAAGTCTGTTTGCTGTCATCCAAAGGTGGAGATCTTGCAATAGTGATCCGATCGTTTCTACCAGAGAGATCTGCTGAGAAGGTGAACCATGCAGAAGGGCTTGGACATCATCAGCATAGAGATGTCCCTTAGCTTGATGTTTAGCCAGAACTGAGGGAATGTCTGCAGTAAAGAGAATGTACAAGAGAGGACCTAAAACCGACCCCTGTGGGACACCTAGGTCAACCATAACCCAAGGTGTTCTAGTGTTACACAGGACCACCATCTGAGTACGATCAGTAAGGTAGAATTTGAACCAATGAAAGGGTGTGCCACATAATCCAAAAGAGAGGTGTAGACGCTGCAGAAGGAGCTCGTGGTCTACCATATCAAACGCCGCGGAGACATCAAAGAGTGCAAGAAGAGACAGCTGAGTTCTATCAATAGCCGTGTATATATCAGACAGGAGTGAGAGGAGGAGAGTTTCTGTGGAGTGGTGTCCTCGAAAGCCAGACTGAGAGGGAGGCAAAAGCCCTGATTGCTCCAAGTAAGGGACAAATTGGGCAGCAACAAGTCTCTCAAGAGTTTTGGATAGATAAGACAAGTTAGAGATGGGCCGATAGTTTTGGCAAACATTAAGGTCAAGGTTAGGTTTCTTTAGCTTTGGGAGAACTATGGCGCGTTTTTGGGATGCAGGAAGGTATCCATCAGTGAGTGACCTATTTAGCATATACACAAGAAATGCAATAATGTCATCTAGCACATTAACAATGATGAACGGTGGCAGCGGGTCCAGCTCGCAAGACTTTTGGTTCGAGGAGCCGATGACCCGTCGAAGGTCAGCTTCAAGGATGGGCTGAAAACCGTCGAATTTACACTCAGTTCGAGAGAAGTCAGGTGGAGGAGCACCAGCCGTCGCAGCACGAAGACCGGTTATCTTGTCATTCATCATCTTGAGAAAGTCATCGGCTGCGAAAGCTGGTGTTGAAGTCGAGAGAGAAGCACGACCTAGCAGGCCCGAGATAGTAAACCAAAGACGCTTTGGATTCTTTTCGTCGCGCGTTACAAGCTTCTCCCAGTATTCTGACTCTTTACTTCGATAGAGGCGATGGAGGGCCCGAAGTTGAGCGATCCACGTAAGGCGATCAGTAGGTTCTTTGGAACGCCGGTAACGCCTTTCGAGACATCGCGTACGACGACGAAGCTGGCGGCATTCTCCATCGAACCAAGCCGCAAGTGGTCGTATTCGCGTCTTTACTTTACGTGGAGGTAGAAGTCTGTCCAACAATTCGCTTAGCGTGTTAGTGTACAGGTCGAAAAGGTCCGTCACCGAGAGTGCATCAAGGGACGGTAGGTCGGAAGCAAGTTTCGAGCGACGAATTTCTTCCCTGAGCGCTTGATAATCCAAAGATTTCCACCCTCTAACCAAACGGATGGCGGGTATGGGTTGAGTGTGTAATGGAGGGAGAGTTAGCTCCACCAGTGAATGGTCAGATAGCGCCGGCGGGTGGATAAGCAGGTCCTGAACAGAGACATCATCAGAAGTGATGACCAGATCCAGAATTCCACCTAGAGAGTGGGTGGCCTCTGGTATTTGTTGACGAAGACCAAATTGCATGAGGAGTTCCAGGAATCGCAGTGTCCGTATCAGAGGATTCTTCAATGTGTATATTGAAGTCTCCTAGTATAATCAGTTGACTGTTTCGGGTGATTAGGCCCTCAAGGACGGATGACAGCTCCTCGAAGAACTTTCCGGTGAGAGGTGCAGAGCCTGGTCTGTAGACAGATAGCAGTGTTGACGGACCATGAGACGTCGAGATAGATATGCGGAGCGCCTCGAACGTCGTTATCTCCATATCGAGTTTGATCGGAGATGAGCGAAGCGATGATCGTGTGTAGATAGCAATAGGCCTACCTCCGCCACGAACCGCTCGGCCATCGGGTCCAAGGTCCATAGGCCGGTCCTGTATGGTGTAACCAGGCGGAGCAGCACGTCGGAGAGGCACATCATCTGATCTACGGTGCCAGCTTTCAGTTATAGCTAACACGTCGAGTTGTCTCTCTTGAAGTACATGAGCGACATACGCAAATTTATCAGTAAGAGAACGGGCGTTCCATGTAGCCACGCGAAGTCCAGGGATTCCCTTTGCGGCAGGAACGAATGAGGCCGAGGTAGACCTGTTAGGGATAGACCGATTCGATTTAGCCAGGTCGAGCGGATCCGGTCCATCCGAGGGAGAATCCAAGGCCAAGTTGGCCTGGACTGATGTAGGAAGAGAGGTTACAGTGGCTGCTGTGTTGTGACAGCCGCGCTGAAGACGATCTGCCGCCGGGCACCAAATCCGAGTACTAAACAGTGCCTTCCTAATTAGGTGTCCAGGTCGTTGACTCGGCGACCGAAATGTAGACAGTTGTTGAACTGAGTAGGTGAGACGCATTGTCACGCCTAGCCGCACACGTAAACAAGGCGTACAATCTGTACAGTCCTGTTCGTAATCCAAATAGTCCAAGGTAGCAACAAACTTCGATTAAATAACTCCAGAAGACTGTCCAAAATCGATAAAAGTAACAAAACCAGAGTCAGGTGTACTAATCGAAATACTTTTAAACTCAAACTTTATGAAGAGCGAGATAATTTCATCAAAAGACACGAAGTTAAATGAAGCCTATCACGCTGATGTGTACAGTCTGCATTCTGGTTCTAGCAAAAGCAGATATAAAAAGGTAGCTATTGTCAACCTTTTGATATCTACTTCTAATTGCATGATGGGCTACTGATTTTTTTCATCCAAACACAGCACAGATCAGTTCCTCCAAACTGAGCGGCAAAAGTCTCTCTCTAGTTATCTTTAAGAAGTGATGTATGATGTTGCATCAACTTCGAAGATATTCAAATTATTCTGATCTAACTTTTCTTCTAGAACAGGGGTCTCCAAAGTTTTACAGCGGGGGGCCACATTGCTGACTTTCTAAAGCTCCACGGCCCAAAACTCCGAAGAAAAACCGTGACTGAATAACTTTAAACAGACTATTTATTCCTGAGGTATGATGCAGTGCAGAATTTCAATGCAGATATCAATAACAATTAAGATGGTTTCTCGTTAGTCCTGATTAGTGTGCAAACAGCGACATGGATTTTGGCAATATGCATGTCAGAGTACAGCGGCGTTAAAATTTTCAATTTTCCCAATTTAGTTTGTTTCTTCAAGGAGAGTTTCGCGGGCCAGATTAAAGGCCTTAGCGGGCCGTATGTGGCCCGCGGACCGTACTTTGGAGACCCCTGTTCTAGAATATTGACATAACCATGTCAATTTACTCTCATCATTTTATAGTATTTGAACAAAGAACTCGATCGGTCTTATCTGCTGTTCAGTTTTCCCGATGAGACGACTTATCCATTGTATTGTATTGTATTTGAACACTTGTTATAGCGCCCCTACCAGATTGCCTATTCAGAGGCGCTCCCGACTACTGCGCGGACGCTGAATCGGAGTTTCACGCCGAAGCGCATGAGCAATTGCGAGTGAAGGACTTGCCCAGGGTCCCCACGCGGCGGCTTTGAGGTGGATTCGAACCCGCAACCCTCCAGCTGCAAGGCACCGAACATACCCCTATACCATCGCGCCCCAGTTGTATTGTGTTGTGTTGTATTGTATTGTATTGTACTCCACGTTTATATTGCGACCGAGCCACCCGCAGTAAAGATCCGAGAAATTTTATCTCTGATAAACCGACCGACCCGGAATCGAACCCGGGCCGCCGGCGTGGCGAGCGGGCTACCAACCCACTTGGCCACTCAGGATCCATATATGGATAGTATACAGAATTCAACCTTTAGGCCAAGATTCAGAATAATCTATATGTTTTCTGTTAATAGTCTGTCCAGCTGGAAATTACGGAGAGGGCTGCTCAAAAAAATGTTATTGTGTGGACGATGGCAGATGTGTTTATCTGAATGGCTCATGTCTCTCATCTCGGTGTAAACCTGGGTGGACAGGCAACAGTTGCAATATCAGAGGTAAAGTCGATCAAATGTTTATTACTTCAAA
The DNA here is from genome assembly GCA_020284085.1 of Aporrectodea caliginosa. Classification (NCBI taxonomy): domain Eukaryota; kingdom Metazoa; phylum Annelida; class Clitellata; order Crassiclitellata; family Lumbricidae; genus Aporrectodea; species Aporrectodea caliginosa. Next base: position 21,999 of record JACEVL010001481.1, read on the forward strand.
ACTATCGAACAATTTTCAATTACATCTACTGTATAATTTATGTTTGTGCGTATTTCAGTCTCAAAAATTGCTTTTCGTAAATAACAATTAAAGTTTTTTATAAATTAGGGACTAAAAGTATTATTTTTTTCTTTTTAAGCGAAATGTCAACTTTAAGTTCTTATGAAAGCTAGCATTTGTCAATTTTCTTATTACGGAAAATACGGAACATTGTATTAAAATGTATTTCATAGTCTATATTATAAGGGCTAACAACATGTTCTGCAGATTGTTCTACTATTAACGGTGACTGCTTTGAAAATGAGATTTGCATAAGCGTTGACCTCAAGTTCACAAATTTCCACGTGTGCCGATGCTCAAATGGTTTCCAAAGAGACAGGTTGTGGCAAAACTGCATAGGTAAGTAGACTGGGCTGTATGTTATTGTGAATTTGAACTAACATTTAAAATGCAGTTGAACTACGCATGAGCACTAGAAACGACTGCTTGGGGTAGCTGCCATGAATTAAACGGAACTTATATTTTGGTTGTCCAATGAATTAAAATGGGAAATAAATTGTATAATGAATAAAAATAAACGCGTGTACTTTAATTAGGGCCTATACAGGTTATACGAAATGCCGAAGTAACACAAATATAATAAAAACTATTTCAGATTGGAGAAAAACTTAAGGCCTAATTTTCAGAGATCTAGGCAAGATCGAAAATAAGTGGTGAGAATTATAATGTGATAGTTTCCTTTCAATGAATCAAGACAATCTTTTGAGATTGTATCGAAAGTGTAAGAACATAAATTGTATCAAAGTCACGGCACTAATTACAATCCTGTGGATTGCCATTATGCCTTTACACCAGCACTTCCTTTGCATTGGCTACATTAATGGATTTTAAAGATCGTTGCAAAGGTCAGCAACACCTCCCATCCTATATCACATTAAGCATTCACAATGACAAAATCTATTATTTTGCAATTATATGGTCTATTTTGCAAATAGGGCAAAATCAGCAGTCAGAGTGGGAAAAGAAATTGGTGAATAGTTCCAAATTGCAGTGGGCGCCAAACAGGGAGACCCAGTCTCCCCCACCGAATGCATCACATACCTAGAACGAGTAATGGATAAAATCAGGTGGAAGGAAACTGGGATTTCAATACACGGAACGCTAATCAACAACCTTGCATTTGCAGATGACATAGATCTGATAGAAGAAGACATCCGTAATATACAAGAAAACTTAAACACCCTAGGCAGGAAAGGAGAGATGGTAGGCCTAGAAATCAATCACAGCAAAACGAAAACAATGACCTTTGGGGAAAACACGAACATCACACCAATCGATGTCAACGGTGAAGATCTGGAACACGTGGAGGAATTTGTATATATGGGAAGCCTGCTAACATGGGAAAATGACTGCGGAAAGGAGATATCGAGAAGGATAGCGAAAGCAGTGGGGCATTGGCAGCCTTCGAAAAACTATGGAGACGTCGCGAAATAAGCATAAAAACAAAAATGGAAACCGTAAAACCATGCATATTCAGTATGCTGCTGTATGCATGTGAGACATGGACTTTGCGCAAGCGGGAAACAAGCAAGCTACTGGCATTCATTCATTCATTCATTCCGAGCATTTATATAGCGCCCCTTCAAAAGGAACCTACTCAGAGGCGCTCCTAGCCCAGCCGCGGCTAAACAGAGAAGCCTTGAGAAGGCGGCAGTAAGCAGGCAAATTGCTGCGAGGCATCAAGCGCAGCTCAAGTGAGGGAGCCCATTCCAGGTTGAGGGCCCAACAACCGAAAAGGCTCGGCGCTGCTTGAGACATAAACGGGCCCGGGGGACAAGCAGCTCTCGCTTGGCCGAGGAACGCAGAGCCCGACGGGGAGCTAGGTCAGAGACAGGACGACAGAGGTCAGATAGGTATGATGGAGCACAGCCAGCAAGGCACCGCCAAACTAAGGCTGCTATCCTGTAAGAGATGCGATGCGAGGCAGGAAGCCAGTGCAGAACATCGCGCATGTAAGCAGAGACTGAAGCGTATTTTGGAATACGACCAATAAGTCGGGCAGCTGAGCGGAGGACCCGGTCAAGACGGCTTATTAGTACAGAAGGGAGACCAGCGAGAATCTAACTACAGTTATCAACTCTGCTGGTAACAAAGGCATGAACAAGAACCTACTCAGAGGCGCTCCCAGCCCATTCGAGATGAGATGCTACAGGAGGATACTTCACATCAGATGGGAGCAGAAGATAACAAATGTGGAGGTGCGCGCGAGAGTGGGAAATACAAAAATATCAAACAAATGATAATGGAGAGGAAACTAAACTTCTTTGGACATGTGTGTAGAATGGGAAACGACAGACTCATCAAACAGGGTCATCTTCGGGATGATGGACGGAAAGGGGATTAGGGTAAGGCCGTGCAAGGAATGGCTGGATGACGTCACGGACTGGTGCGGAATGGAGATCTACAAACTTAGCAGAATGGCGCAGGAGAGAGACAAATGGAGATGGATGGTGAAATATGCGATTGACTCCAACGGGCACGAAGCCCATGGACCGCAATGATGATGATGATGATTTGCAAATGATATTTATTATGTCTCTCCACAAGATTCAAAAAAAAAAAAAAAAAAAAAAAAAAGCAAGGATCCTGAGTGGCCGAGTGGGCTGGTAGCATGCTCGCCGCGCCGGCGCCCCGGGTTCGCTTCCCGGTCGGGTCGGTTTATCAGAGATTAATTTCTCGGATCTTTACTGCGGGTGGCTCGGTCGCAATATAAACGTGGAGTACGAGGTTGCTTTCTGCCTCCGACACTGATCATCTTCGATATGAAAAAGTGTCGTTAAGCAGTAATACAACAGATTCAAAATTAAGGTTTCACCATGTGTTTCCGTGTAAATCTAAGCTAAAGTCGCAAACACCAGCGTCACATTATAGCAGCAAAATTAATGGAAATAAATCCACCAACATTTGATTATAAATTTAGGTATGGACACATACTTAGAAACTGAGGCATGTTGATAATATCGAAACGTATTTAAAACTTATGGTAGATGTTAAAAAATATCATCATTTTTTAATTAAAAAAACTGCCTTAAATGACGTAATGGTCATTATAATTCCAAACATGAAGTTTCGAATGGATAGGGTGTCAGTTTTTTTGCATTTTGTAATTAACTTCGCTTTCTTTATATCGCACGTGCAATGAACTGGTCGGGTTCAGCAATCAAGTATGTGACTGAACTGAATATAGGCCTACACCTTTGATGTTGCGATAGATATGACGATGGCAGAATGTATTTATACAAAATTAAAGCTAGTGATCTGATACGAAACCAGCATGCCTCACTGACCTGTAGATCGTAGACTATTATAAACGTTTCTAGCGTGTATTCATTCAATTTCTATTAATTGTAAAGGCAAGTGTAAATCAGTGAAGTTTCCAAAACCGTGCTTGTCAGTAAGTGAACCCTTGCATCGAATCAGCTATTGACGTGATGAATATTTTGTCAGGAAAAGCTCAAGAGCTGCACTTCAATTGCTGCACTTCAACTGCAGTACAGTTGTTGCTTTAGCGATCTTTGGTAACGAAATTGATCTCAGAAGTTTTTAAGTGCAGTAAGAACCTTTTAGCATAGTTGCTAACGTCATCATAGACCTATTAGTTAGTACGAGATTATGTATTTACAAAGGTTCAGAGACATCTGCTATCTGGACATAAGGCATACCTAGGCCTACTATGTTGCAATAACGTTTCAACCTTAGTTATCCCTGTACCTCAAGCAGACTGGGACAGCGTTAACTGAAAGCGTGTTATCTGCCTTTATTGCAGATATGGACGAATGCGCCACGACACCGTCAGTGTGTGGAAAAGGTGCAATAAGTTGTACAAACACCATTGGCGGTTATAGATGTCATTGTGAAAATGATCAGACGACTTCTAATGAACCATGTCTTCCAGGTGAATGATCTCACACACTTGTGGTTTCATCAAATGCCGGTTGTCTATAAAAAGTTCTTTGGTCATTTGTATGTCATGTTATGTACTCTGTGTACGTAACGCACCCAACCAGCACGCCCACATGGTGCTAGAACTCATCGTATCGTGTCGTGTCGTATCTAACAATTTATAAAGCGCCTCTCGAAGTACAACCTAATCAGAGGCGCTTCCAGTGTGCAAGCCCCGAGAGAAAAGAAAAATCTTAAGACAACGAGTAAAAAAGTAATGCCCCGGTTAGCACCATGTTGTGAATCGCAGGGGGAGATTATTCCAGAGCGACCGCCAACAGAATCCTAAGCAGAACGTTGGGCCGTACAGCCGCCAGAGACAGCGCGAAACAGGTCGCCGAATAAAATCATAGAGGTACTTTGGGGCTAGACCCGAGAACGCCCTAAAGGTAATCAGCACAAAAAAAACAAAAGATAGGGTCCGTATGCAGCCCTCTTGGCAAGGGCGCAACTTTACCTAACAAAGTGGTGGTGACCAATCCCCTCCTCACCTCACTTCCGTCTCCCCGCTGTTCTCCATCCAGGACCATCCTCTCGCCATCTTACATCCCTCCCCTTCTCCCACAGGATAAACGAAGTTAGTATGCTTGGTCCGTCACTTAAAGGTCACTGGCAAAAACAAAGTACATTGTGTTTCACAGCTGTCAATGCAAGAATACACCCCCATTAATTGTTGCAACTTGAACCTGCTTCTGACCAAAATTACACTGTCATGTCGCAAAAATATTTCAGCACAGGGTCAAAAAGTAGTGGTGACTGTCACCACCACTTTTAAAAGTGGTGGTGACAGACACCAACATCACCATAGAAAGTTACGCCTATGCTTCTTGGGTCCCATCTTATATCCATGAAAATGCTGGCAGGGTATGCAAATATGCATGTATTTCTCATGTATTTTTTGTGGACATAAAACGAGTAGAATGCTATTTGGGGGTTTCGGGCCAACGTCTATAAGACACCATTTTACCCTATAAACCCTTAGTCCAACCCCTCCTGGAAGGCCCTATAACCCAAAACGGTGATCTCCCCCGCAATTTCCCAATAGGGCAGGGCCTATAAGACTCTATTTGGCCTATGAGCCCTTAGTCCAACCCCTCCTGGAAGGCCCTATAACTCAAACGGCGACCTTCCAGGTAATTGTTTCCTGTGCTCAAGCATAATTTTTTTTGAAAGATCATCCAATTAAAGAAATAAAAATGTTATGGTATTGTGATAAAATATTACAAAGATTTCAGAAGATGCAGGAAGTTGATGTGAATTTGGAAG
>JACEVL010001482.1:0-32288 GCA_020284085.1 Aporrectodea caliginosa
AGAGCTACTATAGCATAACAGCGGGTGCAAACCACGTTTCCCAATGGCACACAGATCTAAAGGTCGACAAGAGCCTTTCGTTCGCCAGGTGACGTTGGTAAATGAGTTGTAGAAGCCGACTGACGCCACTTTCATGGCTGCCTTACAGTTAACTTCGACTCCGGTAATAAGTTGTTATCATATTGCGTTCATGTCAGTTTCAAATGTTAAACGAATATTACTAATATTAATATTAATATTAAATATTAATATTAATATTAATATTAATATTAATATATGAATATTAATATTAATATTAATATTAAATATGAATATTAATAATAATATTAAGATTAAATATTAAATATTAACTTATTATTATTATTATTATTATTATTAATAATAATTATACTACTACTACTAATAATAATAATAATAATAATAATAATAATAATAATAATAATAATAATAATAATAATAATAATAATAATAATAATAATAATAATAATCATCACGCATCATGCACTTTAGAATGCAAGATTGGATAGCACACCTTTAGGATAGTTTCTAAGTCCCTGAGGGATCATGTATACCTCGGGGCAAAATATTCTTTAAAAAAAATAATAATAATAATAATATTAATAATATTATTATTATTAATTTATTATTTATTGCCGTTCCAGACGAATTTTATTGTTCTTAATTAATATTAAGTCCCTGAGGGATCGTGTATACCTCGGGGCATTAAAAATATAATAATAATAATAATAATAATAATAAAACAACAACAACAACAACAGCAACAACAACAACAATATTCTGAACATGTAATTGTAAATTGTATTTGTATTCGAACATGATGTGCAATACAGCAATAGCGGTAATAGTAGTTTTAGTTTAACGACACTGCGTGATTACTAAGATCATAACCGTTGCCCTCCTCTTTCATCCAGACTTGAGACTTGCACTTTTTCAGCTGTTTGATGGCCACGTGTTGAGCGCTTCTGAGAGACTCTTAAGTGGCGCTTTATAAATGTCTTGTTACATTACATTACATTAAAGTACGATAAATGGTGGAATTTACACAAACAGCCGCTCTTCTAATTTTTCTGCTTGTACCATAATTGGGGTTTTGAATTATTGTTTATTGTTTTGCACAGTTCTCTCCGTTCCGTATGGAACAATGTAGCATAGTATGAAGACGACCCAATAAAAACATGGACCATAGAGAGTTCCTCTTTATATAGCATCTGACGAATGTGTTTAAAAGGTGTCTAGCATCAAACGTTGCTTACGGCTGCGTTTGATACGAACATGTTTTCACAATTTCGCATTAAGAGTTACAAACGTACTCAGTGGCGTAACAACCATATAACGAAGGTGGACAAAGTCCAGGGGCCCCCGAGGTTCAAGGGCCCCCAATCGTTTTAGCTAAAAAAATCAGTGACTTTTTCTGTTTGTCCATGACAATATTTAGGAAATATGTCACATATTGTCAGTAGGCTATGCTTCTCAGTTGCATGATGCAAGTTATAGTGGGCCTACACACTAGCTATATGCGTGTAGGCCTAACTGTTGTATTAGCGACAGACTAAATTGGCCAATAGATTTCTGTTGTATTCTTGTTTTGTTTTAAACTATTAGTTGTAATCGCAATCGTAACCTTGAAACATCTACAGCCCCCAATAAATCGGAACCCGCAGGCGCATAACCAACAGAGAATCGATCGGCAAAGGTCAAGATCCAAAGAGTCAGACAGACAGACAACTAAGGTGGGTGGTGCTTAGAGCTGAAGCAGCCAGGGAGGTGAGGGGAAGAGCAGGAATCAGGATAGGATTTGTGAAAAAGCAGTGTTTTCAGTTTTGAGTGAAAGATAGTTCAAAGACCTGTGGAGAGATAGCGAGAGGTGAGGTTTTGGTGAGTTCGTAGGATGGATCAGATATTTGTCGCAATACATCATGGCGGGAGTTTGTTCCAGAGAGGCCGAACAGCTATGGTCCTATGGATATGCAGTGATTTGCAAATTTTAGTGATGAGTGATGGCCGTCCAATCACTTCGCTCAACCCTTCGCTTCTGCCCTGACACTTCTCCGCCCTTCAGTCGCTGAAGGGCGAAGTGTCAGGGCAGAAGAAGCGGGTTGAGCGAAGTGGTTGGACGGTCGTTGAGATATTTTAAGCCAGCCATGGAGTGATTTTAGGGCAGGTGTGATGTGGTGGTGCTTGGGGGTTTTGGTGACTGCAGGGCGAAGACATTCTGAATAGCTTGGAGGCGGTTTTTAAGGTAATATCTTTGTCGAGGAAGAGAGAATTGCAGTAGTCCAATGCAGCGGGAACCATAGATTTAGCGATTGTAGAAGCAGTTTTGAAGTCCAGCGTATACGGCGGATTCTGCGAAGGTCGCAGATATAGACCTGTTAATGTGACTTGAACTAGGGCCTATCACTATATAGAGCACTGGATAACATCTGGCACAGAGAGCGAGAGGTACCAAGTTCGAGCCCCCGTTGGGCGGATATGCTTTGTAGGCTGCTATTAGCGCCGTTGTATTGCAAGCTGTCTGTTCTGTTAGTAGCTAAGATTTAAAGTGCATAACATGTAAATGTACAGCGCAGTGCGTTTGTCAGGTGCTTCAATAAAGAAAGAAAGATTATTATTATTATTATTATTATTATTATTATTATTATTATTATTATTATTATTATTATTATTATTATTATTATTATTATTATTATATGGGTTATTGATGATCACGTTTAATACTCTTTTTATTATTTAACTGCGTTTTAAATAGCTATCTCATTATTTTCACTCTTTTGTCTGGTTAATGGGTAAGGGCCCCCAAGCTTAGAGTGTCCAAGGGCCCCCGACTAGGTTGTTCCGCCACTGAACGTACTGAAGGTAAATCCTGTTTAACGATGCTGTGTCATAACAAGATGACTAGGCTATAACGTCGCCCTCCTTCTTTCCACATACTTAGGACTGGTACTACCTCAGGAAGTATAGTGGCGGAGCTAAATCAACATACAGCCTCAGGTGTAATTCTAAAAGGTGTTTAGCGCCAACTTGCGATCCCGTTTGTCGAGAGACACTGTAGATTTAATTAAATTTGTTACGAAGGAGTTTTGGGTCAACTCGCCGTTTCATTATTCCTGATACCACTACATACGTTATGGAAGCTAACTTTATATATAGTTGGAGGAATACGTTATAAAGGTATTTATCGTCAAATCGTGAATTAATTTTTTTCTATTGTAAATGCACCACTTACAAAATAAGAACCTTTGACATCGTGGTGTATTTGGTGTATTTAAGGACATTTTTTGTGTTCTGTGCGATCTTTGATGTAATAACGGCTGACTGGAAAACTTATAGAATAATGTTGACGCAAGCTATTATTGTATTATTCACCAAAAGGTGCTTTGCATACATGTTTCATGTACATCCGATGTGTAAGCGAGTATTTCAATTGGTGCTTGGGCGGATCCAGGAGGGACCTGCGAGGGACCAGCACATAGTCCTTCTCCAAAAGGTGCTTCATCAGCTCTGTGGAATTTCCTGATACGTCCGTTTGTCCGACATAGGTGTTAGAATTACTGCCACCCCGAGGTATTTCGCATAAATGAGCTAAATAATCTATCGAGTTATGCGGAGACGGGGAGCACTGTTTAACCGAAAAGTTCTGATTCACAGAGGGTTGTGAATTGAAGACGTCATTGCATGTATAACGAAAGGTGTGTGTTTGTGTGCGTGTGTGCGTGAGGGTGAGTCTGTGAGTGCGTGTGCGTCTTGTGAAAATTTCTGCGGGCATCTTGTGAAAATTCTTCTTTTGTTTACCTACACTTTCGAGACCAAGTATTTCACAGAAGTCATACGAAGAATTTACTTTGTAATAAACCGTCGGATGAACGCGTTAAAAAGGTGTTTAGTATCGACTCATGGCATTCTTTGTTCCGATAGTAGCCTATCGAGCTGGCAATGGACGAATCCCAAGGATTAGATTAGAATGGAATGGATTAGAATAGATCAGATTTAGGCAAGGGATAATAAAATATGATAAAAATAAGATAAGACAAGATAAGATAAATTAAAGATGAGCAAAGATTTACTTTCTCGTGAACTAGCAGCAATCGATGATAATACAAATATAGACACCCTTAAAACGTCTGCATGAGATGTTATTAATTCATCACGCGTTCAATCGTAGTTATTATTATAACCACAGTTTAACGTCGTCTTATGACATCAAAGGCCGTTGACGACAATGAAGAAAATATACAATACAATCATAACCAGAAACTTATAGCATCCGAACGACACCATCAAAGGTGTCAGACGAAGCTTTACAATTTCACTAATATTCAATATTTTTGCAACATAAAGTAGCTCATCTCATACTGTCAATGATAATTATGTACTGACAAATTTCATTAACTAACAAAGCATATATGTATTATAATTGATTAAGGTATTCTTTTAAACTGTTCATGTATCTTACAAAAACACTATAATAAAAATGTTCATTATCCAAAGAAGTATACATGTATTATAATTGTTTAAAGTATTCTTTTTAAACTGTTCATGTATCTAACACACATAATAAAAATTCCATTAACCAACAAAGCATACATGTATTATATTTGTTAAAAGTACTCTTTTACATTGCAACACAGTATATAATTGCATAATAACAATGTTTTAGTAAAAGACCAATCAAATATTTACAGATTTGAGTAAGATACAAAACCATTCACCATTTACAAAATTTTACCTTTATTAATTATCTTAACTAACCTATACATTTCATTCTGAAATAAATTTACTGTCAAAAGGGTTTTAATAGAAATTTCATGTTTATATAATTGACATTTATTTCTTAAAACCTCTGAAATATCTTCTTTTTTACATTCAATTAAGAGATGATGAATTGTCTCTTTGACATTACAAGTATCACACAGACCGTTTGCATGCCTTTTTATAACGAATAGTCTTTGATTAGTATTGGCCACTCCTAAACGCAATCTAGAAATTTGGACTTCCTTATGCCTATAAGGTTCTAAATATTTTATATCTGTACTAACAATTGGACAAATAGATTTATAAAAATGACCTTTATTATCATTACTATATTCTAGTTGCCATTTATTTACTATATAAAGTTTTATTAAAGTAAAAATTTCCCGAAGTTCAAGATAATTAGTAGAATTTATGTGATCAATAGTTAGACCTTCTTTAGCCAAAGTATCTGCTCTATCATTGCCTGCCAGATCAATGTGACTTGGGATCCAAATAAATCTTATTTGATTAGAATTTAGTTTGCTAATGTGGTATAGTAAATCATTTAATAAAGTAGGTCTAGATTGACAGTAAGATCTCTTAATTGATGTAAGAGCACTCAATGAATCAGAGAAAATCGCAAATTTACAATAATTGTAACACTCATTGTTTAATATCCATAAAACAGTTTCAATAATTGCAGTTAATTCAGCTGCATAAACACTGGAATTATTACACAATCTAAATTTCTTATCTACATTTAAACTAGGTACTGTGAAAGCAGCAGCAACAAGATCATCTACTTTTGACCCATCAGTATAGATATGTACATAAGAGTCATATTTCGAAATTAATTCTAGAGCATATTGTTTTAGAAATTCAGGTTGATCGTTTTTCTTATTTACACATTTCTTCAGAGTTAAGTCAACTTCTATTTTGTTGTTGCACCAAGGAGGGGAAGTAGGAAAGGAGGGGCTAATGAAAGATGTACTAAGTGAAGAAAAGAAGTCAGAGGTACGAGTATAGATTGAATGTTCCCTACTGTCAGATGTCCTAAAAACATTTGTCCAGTGGTTTTCCATAACTCTAGTAAAAGGGTGAAATTTACTACCCAAAATTTTAGCTCCAAATTTTATTGAATTTTGATGTCGCCTTAAATGAAGTGGTAATTCTCCACATTCATTGTGAAGTGCTGATGCTGCAGTACCCTTTGGAACTCCACAACATAATCTAAGAGCCTCAGTTTGAATACATGTTAGTTTATCCAAGTAAGACTTGCAGGCTGAAGAATAGGCAACATCACCATAATCAAAAATAGACCTGATTAGTGCTCTATATATGGTGAGAAGTGTTTTTTTACAAGCTCCCCAACCATAGCCACTTATTGCTCTTAAAAGGTTTAACCTCTTTTTACATTTTTCAATAATATAATCAATGTGTGGCTTCCAGCTCATTTTACTATCAAAAATTACACCCAAAAATTTTGCTTTATTTTCTATCTTAATTTGTTTTTGATCAATCTTTATCGTAATCCTTGATAAATTATTTCTTTTGGAAAAGAGGACTCCAGTCGTTTTATTAATAGATATTTTGAAACCATTTTCATTACACCAATTTTGTATTAAATTGATAGATAATTGAATTTTATTTTCTAAGGTTTTAATATTTCTATGTCCTAGGTAAATGGCACTATCATCAGCAAAAAGGGACATTTCTACACCATCCACACCTGTGGGAATGTCATTTATCATTATTAGGAATAAAATAGGAGAAATTATTGAACCTTGCGGAGTACCATTCTGTTGTATAAATTTATGAGAAAGTTCTGCCCCCACCTTAACTTGAAACGTTCTATTAGACAGAAAGTTTTCAACCCAGTTATATGTATTACCGACTATTCCCAATTTCTGAAATTTGTTTAAAAGGGTAGGGACATGCAACATATCATAAGCTCTTTCAAAATCAATAAAAATGGCTAGAACATGTTCTTTGTTTTTAAGTTTTTTAAGAATAGTATCCTGAAGTTTAAGAATTTGATCCATTGTACTTTTATATTTTCGAAAGCCAGATTGATTTTTTGAAATTAGATTATTTTTTTCCAAAAACCATTGAAGACGTTTATTAACCATTGATTCCATTACCTTGCATAAGGTAGAGGTAAGTGATATTGGTCTATAAGATTCTGGATTTGAGGCTTCTTTATTAGGTTTTAATAATGGTAGAATAATAGCATGATGCCAATCAGTAGGCAATTTCCCTTCTTCCCAGATTTCATTATAAAATAATAATAGAATTTTAAGAGCATTCTTATGAAGATGTTTCAATAATTCATAAGGTATTTTGTCATCACCTGGTGACTTATTATTTTTAGCTGATCTAATAGCTTGTTTCAATTCACTAATATCAAACTTCTCATTTAAACTTTCCATTTCATGAACATTAATATTGTCACTCTTACGAGGGTTATTTTGCAAATTATTATCTTTTATATAATTCAAAAATTTATCATTGTAATTCTGGGTATTACTAGTATTCTCATAAGTTTTAGCTAAAATATTTGCTTTTTCCAAGTTTGTTTCTGCTACTAATCCATTATAAGTCAAAGTAGGAATAGAACTATAGGTTGCAATGCCATTCATTTTTCTTGCCCAACTCCAGACAGAACCCAATTTTGTCTGATCTGTTAGCTCAGAGCAATATGCTTGCCAACAAGTTTTTGCTTCTGTTTTCAGGGTCTGTTTAACAACAGCTTCTTGCTTTTTATATTCTAAATAATCAGTTAATTCTCTCAATCAATCGTAGTCTATCTTTAATACCGGTTTTGCTGTGATTTAAGGTCGACATCAATGGTAGACGCAATATGTCGCCAAGCAATGACTCATTAGTACTCGTCACTATAGTTAATAGTGTGAAATTCAGTTCATCTGATTCTGATGAGCTGAGCAATTGTAAGCAAGTAAGTAAGTATATCCTTTATTGATCCAATTGCTAACCGCATTTTGGTGTACATTATGAAGTATATAATCACGAATAAATCATCCTAATAATAAAAGTTTTGCGTGCCAGACTGTCTGCAACAGGTAGAATTCTGTCATGTTTACGTATACGTGAGTGAAGGACTTGCTCAAGGTCCCTACACAATAACCGTTCTGTCCGCATTAAGGCGATCTTCCTAACTAAATGCTCCAACCAATAGGCTACGCTCAATCGGCTACGGTCATTTAAGATTAATAAAACTGTAAAAAATGCAATAGTTACATACTGGATACGTTACGTTAGGATGTCGCTAAACTCTAGATCCAACCACATGTTAACCCCTCCACTGTTCGCACCAGTCCCATGGGTCACTACACGGAGTCACACCTACATCCTAATGATCATTGACTGATATCTTGGACATTGTGCTAACGGCTCAGTAGAAGTCCTAGATTAGATTAGATTAAATTGGAAAGGATTTGATTAAGGGATAGTGAGATAAGATAAAAAAAACTTAAGATACGATAAGTTAACCTTAACTTTCACGTGACAGAATAAACATCGATGAAAATATTAGACACCTCTAAAATGGACGCAACAGTGTGGTTGTGAAAGTTCTAAATGAGGAGGGCGACGCTAATCATTATGGTTATGACACAGCCTCGTAAAACAGCAACTTACCAAGTCTTTCATAATTCTTTTGGAAAACACGAGACGATTGAAAATATACCGATGAGAACAACCCAACTTTAAAACTTTTAAACATCATTTGAAGTCATTATCATCGTATCACCATGATTAAAATTTGTTTTTATAGTTATGGTTGATTGTCGAATTGTTATTATGAGATCCTTACTCCATAATTTATACTAACCTCAAATCATAAACAGTTGGATTGGATCCAGAGTTTAACGGCAGCATATGACAACATAGCCGCCGACAAAGATTATTTTTGACATATTACAGTCTATGCTACGGAAGCGTACTTTAAATAGAATCAATGAAATAATATTTTAAAGGTGTTTGACGTCACTCGCTCTCTCGTTACATATCAGCAGAGAACTACAACGCAATAAATACGTTGCGGAAGCGTAACTTATATAGGTTCGGAGGCATATCTTATAAAGGTGTTTTACATCAAATCATTGCTTCGCTTGTTTCTATAGTAACTGCACCACTAGTAAAATAAGAAACCTTGTTATCGTGGTGCATTTTAAGTTATTTTGTGGTGTACTGTAAGATCTACTATGTAATAACGGCTGATGAGAAAACTTCTGCGTTAAAACTGTTAGAATACTGTTGACGTAAGCGGTTTTTGTATTATTCTCCAAAAGGTGTTTTGCATAAATGTTTCATGTACATCCGATGGAAAGAGTGTTATTCTGTGCCAGGGCGGACCCAGTAGGGGCCTGGAAGGGTCCAGTGTAGTTCATCCCATCTGACCTTTGTGGTTTGGTTGGCCTCCCAACTGGGAAACAATGGGAATTGTAAGTTAATACGGCCTTGATCAACTGTGAGGAATTTCTGGATCCGTCATAGGTGTTACAATAATAATCATGGAAAATTAACACTGCTGCCTCGAGACTTTTCGTATTTGAGATTTATCAATGTTTCGAGTTAAACGCTGATGGAGCGAGTAGTTTTGGTTTACTGTTGGTTGTGTATAGCAGATACCATTGCTTGTGTAACAAAAGGTGTCTGTGAGTGGGGTGGGGTGAAATGGGTTGGGTGGGTAGATGGGTTGGTTGGCATACGTATGCATGCATGATTGTGTGTGTTTTTGTGCGTTTATAAGTGTGTGCGTGTGTGCGTGTATTTGTGTGCGTGCATATATATTACATTGTATATTACCGTGCGCTTTTGCTTTCTGCCGCCATGGTGCAAAATTCGTCTTTTCTTTCTCGGAATTTATTCGTCTTTCGAATAAAATATAATGCAAGTATTTTCTGCTAACGAAGAACTTTCGTGCTTCATAACGATTTCTAATCTAAGTTACTTCGCATTACGTTTCCGACCAACCAATGAATCGGAAATTAAGGCGTATTTATATATATATCGTCAGACGAATAAGTAAAAAAGGTGTTCGTTGTCAAAAATTATTCAGGGCCTCGTTGGTTCCTATAGAAAATCCGCCACTGATCTGAGCCTACTATGGACGAATCCCAATGACCTTTAAGCATGGGCCCAGTGCAACTGAAGACAAGACTTGACGTTTATTTCCCAGTTTATGGCTTTATGCCTCGACCAAATTCCTTTGCTGACTAGTAATGTATGTCAATTTTTGATGTATCCATGTAGATTTGCAACTCATTTTCAATATTAGCCATAAAAGTGAGCACAATAAGTACTACGTCATGACACTACATCACTCACCATGATTCTTAATTCTTTATTTTTGAGAGAACAATATACGATTTGATTCTTATGACAGAAGAAGACAGAGGAAGGAAGCACTAATAGGATTATGGTAAGTGTAGATAGGTAAGTAAATAAAAGGTATGGTTAGTGTAGATAAGTAAGTATGTAGAAGGTAAAGAAGAAGAAGTTAAACTCAGGAATGGGAAGACAAAAGTATCTGATATGTATGTAGAAGGTAAATAAGACGTTAAGCTCAAGAATGGGAGGGTAAAAAGTATCTGACATGTGATGTTAGGATAATAAATAAAAGAGAGGAAAGGCTGGAACATACGAGGTGACCCATGAAGATTCAGTGTCTCAGCAGTTCTGGAACAGACAAAGTAAACCTTGGAGAATCAGCGTCTAGGCAGTTCTGGAGCATACGAGATGAACCATGAAGATTCGGTGTCTAAGCAGTTCTGTCGACTTGGAGGCATGATCGAGGATCAAACAGGTCTGTTGAGCAGAGGAAGAAGGTTCATGGAATCCCTGGTTGGTTCCAGTTGACGATTGCGTAACCGAACAGATCAGTGAAGCAGAGTGGGAGGGTTCTCGTTAACCCCAGTTGGTTCCAGTTGGATTAGAGAGAACACCCTCCTTGGTTTTTCAGTCTGCGAGTCAGCTTTCTTACAGTAGACTTTACCACCGTTCGTCCAGGTTGAGTAGAGTTGGGAGGTTCTGACGAGTAGTCTTGCCTTGGCATAAATTTGTGAGTTTGATCGCGTTAGGTGTTCCGAGATATATATGCCAGATGAACCTGGGGTCTTCTTTTCCCTGAGATTTTTCCTAGTTGCAAAAACTTTGTCTCTCACCAACCTGGACGAAAAACCTACCACCAGCGGGCGATGTTTCGCTTTTCCTTGAGGAGCAATTCTGTAGGTAAACGAGATGTCCCTTTCTGTCAAGTCGAGGTTCAAGGAATTGTTGCAGAGATCAAAGAGTTCAGGGGGGTAAACTCCAGTTAGGGATGGACCGACTTTGGGTGGCGAGGGAGATTCTCTTAGTATCGATCTCTTTGTATCGATCTCTCCCAGTAGATTTCTTCCTATCGATCTCTTAGTATCGATCTCTTCCTACTGATCTCTTGGTATCGGTTTCTTCCAATCGATCTCTTTCTGTAGATCTCTCTTTCTATCGATCTGTTAGTATCGATCATTTTTGTCATCGATCTCTTAGTTTCGGTTTCTTCCTATCGATCTGTTCGCAAGACTGCAGCTCGTACAATCGCTGATTGATTTCTTACCATTTCCGTGACACAAAGTGTGGTAGTGTCAATTATAAACCTGGAGAAATGAGGAGGGCTACGCTAATAATCATAACCATAACCAAACATCATCGTAATAACACAACGTCGTTAAACAGCAACTTGCCAAGTTTTTCAAAATAATAATGTTTTGAAAAACACGAGACAAATGAAAACATGCCGAAGAGAACAACATAACTTTGAAACGTTTAAACATCATAATATTATATTGTCACTAACACTGCATCATTTATTTATTAAGGATCCTGAGTGGCCGAGTGGGTTGGTAGCCTGCTCGTCACGCCGGCGCCCCGGGTTCGCTTCCCGGTCGGGTCGGTTTATCAGAGATTAATTTCTCGGATCTTTACTGCGGGTGGCTCGGTCGCATTATAAACGTGGAGTACAATACAACACACAATACAACACATCACAATACAACTGGGGCGCGGTGGTTTGGGGGTATGTTCGGTGCCTTGCAGCTGGAAGGTTGCGGGTTCGAATCCACCTCAAAGTCGCCGCGTAGGGACCCTGGGCAAGTCCTTCACTCGCAATTACTCATGCGCTTCGGCGTGAAACTCCGATTCAGCGTTCGCGCAGTAGTCGGGAGCGCCTCTGAATGGGAAATCTGGTAGGGGCGCTAATAACAAGTGTTCAAATACAATACAATACAATATTGTCTTCTTGTTATAGAAAATCTTAACACCATTCACAGCCGATGATCCTACATAATGCTGTCGTAGTGTCCTTTTATATAGATTCAGGTAAATAAGTAATTAAGGTGTTTAACATCAGCCACTACTCATGGCCTCCGTTCCACTGTGATAATGAACACCTTTATCTAGAGCTTCTCATTTGAGGCGATCGATCGATCGATCTCCTTGGTCGATCGCCTAGCAAAGGTCTGGTCGATCGGTAAATCGTTGGCGCTCCATGAGGTATAGACTCCAAGAGGAAACTGTAGCCAGGCCATTAGTTTATTTATCTAATTTACATTACTTGTGAAAGTTGAGGCTAGGATCGATACAACATTGCATCGACAAGCAGAGGATGCTTATCGGTGGGTAATAAGTGTTGCGTATACTCAAGCAGTTGATGGACAACCATAATTATGATTTGGTCGAAATATTTACTGTAGATGTCAACGACATTTGTTGCCATAAATGGATGATGCTGAACACCTTTTTAACGAATTCATATGATCCTATATAAAGGTGTGCTAGAGCCGTTTAGATCATATAAGGTGAGCAATCAATCGAGCAGCAGTATTGAGAACAGATTGAATAAGGTATAGACGGACCTTGGGAAGACCAATAAGTAGGGAGTTGCAATAATCAATTCTGGAACAGACAAATGCATGGACAATGGATGCCATGGTAGAGAGAGGAACAGATAATGATCACAGACAGTATGAGATGAAATATTTATGTTTCAAAAATATTGAATATTATAGTGAAATTGTAAAGTTCCGTTTGACACCTTTAATGGTGTCGTTCGGATGCTATAAGTTTATGGTTCTGATTGTATTGTATATTTTCCGTATTGTCGTCAACGGCCTTTGATGTCATATGACATAAGACGACGTTAAACTGTGGTGAAATAAAAAATAATTTAGATCATACTATTAAGTCATTGCTGGAATATGTAAAACGAACGTTGTAATAAGTAAGTAAATTATCATACCCATCTTTTAAGTGTGAAATTCACCCTATTAGACGTAGTAAAAGCAGACGGGCGGTGCTAAATGAACCTCATTATGACAAACGAACAGATTATTTCAGTAATTATTATAGTCAACAGCACACATGTCACCAAACTAAATATTCAATTTCATCATGGATAATTACGAATACCAAGGCAAAACATTCAGCATTATTATAATTATCCAAAAAGTAAGTCCACAACAGATTACGAATAGCAGCATTTACAGTAAAGTACAAATGGAAATATATTTAGCAACGACGCACTTTCGCCAGAAAAGTAAAATTCCAGACCGTTGATGTCGACACTGTTTAATTAGCATCACACTCCTTCTACTGGGTGGATGGATCCAGTGTAAAATATATGTAACGACGTCTGATCACAACAAAAGCCGTTGACGTCTACATAAATTATTCTAAACAGTTCTCACCATTCGTATGGCATCAGAATTAGTTTCAGTTTAACGACGTAATTATCTTTACTAAATCCCGTATTACCAGCGCCAAGTTAATTTAGCAACGGCGACGTACCCTTATATAGCGTCAGATGACTACGTTAAAAAGGTGTTTACTCATGGACTCGTCTATTCCTATCAGAAATCAGCCACTGACGGTCGTCGACTTATCTTAATTCACTATACATTACCATACACCCATCGTAACTTACCATACCTAACGTATGTTAACCTACCTTAACCTACCTTACTGATTTTATTAGTACCTTGCCTGTCTTACTTTACCTATTAGATTCCAACCAATACACACACACACACACACACACACACACACACACACACACACACACACACACACACACACACACACACACACACACACACACACACACACACACACATGCATACAGGGCCTTACACTAGCATACCTGTCTTGGTGTACTTTTTATTACTGCATAGATAAAGTACTCGGGATCGAGTATGAACCCAGCTAAGACGTTAGGACCAGCCGTTGTCATGGGAATCTGGCATGAACAATGGGTAAGTAGAAACCTAGCAACATCCATTTCCTAGCAACAAGCAGAAAAAGGGAAATCATTTAATCTAGGACAACAGACGATAGCAATTAGAAGTTGAAATCACAAATACTGCTTCAGTTATTGACCAATTGAATGAATGACTGACTGACTGACTGACTGACTGACTGACTGACTGACTGACTGACTGACTGACTGACTGACTGACTGACTGACTGAGACTGACAGACTCACTGACTCACTGACTCACTGACTCACTGACTCACTGACTATTTGCCATAGGATCAGATCCAGCAACAGTTCCTTATCCGTTGAGCTATTCTGAAAACGTCAGATATCACCGTCAGCCTTTGATGTCTTTGAAGGATCTCTTCTCATCCAAAAGGCGCTCGAGATTTTCCGGCTTAGGATAATTTTTTATTAATCCATCTGACAGATTATAAAATCAATCAACGTAGGTCAATCTTTGTTGATAGAAGATATCGATGTTCGCCAGATCTGGATAAATAGTAGTTGGTTAGATCGCTGTCTTTAAACACCTTTAAAGACAGTTATATGACATTATATAAGGCAAAAACTTCGGGCCGACTTGTTATTGTGATCTTTTTAAACACCTTAAAAGTGTTATCAACAGATGCTATATAAAAGAGGATTACGAACGCATATTGATTTGGTCCTTCTTAAATTTCAGTGTCGTTAAACCAAACAGCACTTAAACAAATAAAACACTCTTAGAGTTAGTCACTTTTCGAACGATGTGAAATAATGTTGTAAATTTTAGAGATTGCAACTATTTGGTCGTCGGCAGCGGCCTTTGTTGTCATAAGCTGTTGTTAAACTTTGGATCCATCCATATTAGATATCAAAGCGCTTGCATCTTAATGATGTACGGTCGACTAGGCTTGTAATTGAAAAATGACTTTATGAGAAGCAAATTATGTAGCAATTTGTTAATAGGTGTAGACTAATTTGTCGCTGGTAAACAGCTGAAAAGTGCGTCTTTAAGAGATTATAGAGAAAACCATATAGTCACATGCATTATCACGGACAGAGGGCGGAAGAACAAGCCGCAATCGAGAAGTCCTGACGATAGCAGAGCACAATCAAATCATTTTGAGAGGCAGCCCTGAGCTTCTACCGTCCAGTTTGAGTGCCAACTTGAAGTCATAGTTTGACAATGTAGTCCAGAGCATAGCCTACCTAACCAGTGTAGCGATCTTGAATTGCACCAGATCAGCAACTGCATGGAAGCCAGTGGAGCGCACGTTGCATGAATGAATGAATGAACGAACGAACGAACGAACGCAACGAACGAATGAACGAATGAATGAATGAATGAATGAATGAATGAATGAATGAATGAATGAATGAATGAATGAATGAATGAATGAATGAATGAATGAATGAATGAATGAATGAATGAATGAATGGGCGATATCGAGGTTCGCCAAAACCGGAATTTTAAAATCGATGAACATTTACTAGTTTTTTTTAATTACCAGAATGTGGTCCCTTTTTCAGGACACAGTGTATAACAATAACTAAAACGAAAAAATAATACCAATTATAACTGTGACTATAACTATAATAAGAAACCATTAACTATAACTGTAACTGTAACTAAACTAAAATCTGTAAGGATAATCACACCGATTTCTCGTGACAGAGCACAGCGATATAACTATGACTTGACTACTGTTGCTCACTCTATGGTGGCCTCCCAGCTTGTCGGTTGGGGTGCCTGAACCGGGTCCTGCGCTCTGCCGCACGCCTTTGCGGACGTATCCCCAAATTTGGCCACGTCTCAGGTTATATGCTGGATGTGCTTCATTGGCTCCCTCTACTGCAGCGGATCTCGTATCGGATCATCGCTTTGGTCTGGCGGTCCTTGCTGGGCCTAGCCCCTGCCTATCTACGCGACCTCTGCTGCCCTACCTTGGGTGCTGCGGGTCGTCGCTCTCTCCGCTCTACTGAGCGGGGCGTGCTCATGGTCCCTGTTGCCCGCACAGCTACTAAGCAGAATCGGGCCTTCTCAGTGGTTGGCCCCTCCCTCTGGAACGGGCTTCCTTTGACGCTGCGCTTGCATCCCAGAATCCACTCTGAATCTTTCTATACTTGCCTCAAAACTGTCCTTTTCAGCCGTGCTGTGGTCGGGAGCGCTCCTGAGTAGTAACCTTGAAGGGGCGCTATATAAAACTTTGTAATGAATGAATGAATGAATGAATGAACATATTAAGACACCTTTAAAATGGATGCATCAGATCTTATTTATAAATAACTCGGTCAACGGCTGAATAGTTAAACTGTTCACCATTTGTTCTTGTAATGTTCGGGCGATGTTAACGGCAGACGCAAGAAATCGTCAAACAATTACAAACTCTATCACTACCTGCAGTAGTGTCAGTCGAACCCCAATCCTTACGATCATCCATTGCCATCTTGGACATTATGATAACAGCTCAATATAAGTCCTAGATTAGATTAGATTAGATTAGATTAGATTAGATTAGCTGTAATATGCCAAACTAATCTTTGTCGGCGGAAACGGCCTATGTTGTCATAAGCTGCCGTTAAACTGTGGACACACACACACACACACACACACAGAGATTAGATTAAGGAAAGGGATAATGAGATAAGGTAAAACAAGATGAGATAAGTTAAGCTTCACTTTCTCGTGAACTAGCATCAATCGATGATAATATAATCATAGACACCTTTAAAACGTATGCAAAAGGTGCTATAAATTCTTCACGCGCTCAATGGCAGTAATAATTATGTACTTACTGAACCTTTTATTAAGGTCGATGCCTTTGGGTCAATGCACGGGGTCGAACCCCAATCCTTACGAAGGTGCTATAAATAAATCACGCGCTCAAACTGATTATGTAGTCCGATGCGTACGCCTTGACGGGGCGAAGGGGCTTCAGCCGATCCTGACATCTGGCCAGCCAGAGAAGACGAGTTCAGCCCGGTCTGACTTCTGGCCAAGCGGAGACGAGGATCGGTGACCAAGATACGCAAGGGCAAAGTTACCTCCGCCACTGAATCGTTCGTGCATTGCACCTCCGTGCTTTGTGCCAGTCTCAGTGCCAGTCCCAAGCCTGGAAGAAGGAGGAGGGCGACGCTAAGGGTCTTTGTCACCATACAGCTAGTCGCTAAAAAGTCTAAACAACAACTGATTATATGTCAATTAGCTCTTCAGCAATGTAAGTTGACGTTAACAGCAGACGTAAGATGTCGCCAAACAATTATAAATAAGTAATCATAAATTGCTTTTAATGGCAGTGGCGATAAGTATTGGTATTAGAATAGAATAAAATTGAATAGATTAGAATAGAATATTCTTTATTGCAGGATCAATTGCAAACTGCATTTTGGCTACCATGAAAGTTTAAAGGATTGCTTTCTCTGTTTCTAGATTTGTTTTATTTATGCAGTCTATAAGTTGTTTAGTCGCATGTTGTTTATATTTGATAAATATCATTTATCTCTGATAAATCATCATAATTAATTAAGGTTTTTTCTGGTGAGACAGTCTGCCGAGGTATTACATTTACTATACATGCATGGTCAGTTATTCATTCTGATATGCTGAGCAATTGTGAGTGACGAACTTACTCAAGGTCCCTAAACAGTTAAGATAAGGATCGAACCCATACTCTCCAACGTCGTTACTAATAGGCAACCAAAGCCTTGCAACAACGTTACATTAGTATAGAAACAAGCTGTAAAGTAAGATGTAATCGTTATATACTAATAAGTTACAAAGTAGAATCGGTTTGGTTGCAATACCCCAGCGAAATCATTGATAGGATTGGATTGAGTTAAAGAAGATCATTCGTAAAAACGATCTCTTAGTATCGATCTATTAGTATCGAACTCTTCCCATTGATCTCTTCCTATCGATCTTTTCCTATCGATCTCTTCCTATCGGTCTGTTCGTAAGGGTGAAGGTCGTACAATCGTTTATTGATTTCTTACCATTTCCGTTGCACTAAGTGTGGTAGTGCCAGTTCTAAACCTGGATGAATGAGGAGGGCGACTTTAGTCATCATCGTTATGACACAGCGACGTTAAACAGTAACTTACCAAGTATTTCATATATGCTATGGAAAACGCGAGACGAATGAAAACACACTGATGAGAATGTCAGCTGGTTACAATAATAATAATAATATTAATACCTTTTCTTTAATAAGCGCCTGACAAACGCACTGCGCTGTACATTTACATGTTATGCAATTTAAATCTTAACTACTAACAGAACAGACAGCCTGCAATACAATGGCTCTAATAGCAGCCTACAAAGCATATCCGCCCAACGGGGGCTCGAACTCGGTACCTCTCGGTCTCTGTGCCAGATGTTATCCAATGCGCTATCGGGCCCCCGAACACCTTTATCACGACACATAAGTAGAAACAACAACTTACATTTTCCAAAATGTAACGAAAAGGAGAAAAACACAGATTATGCCACAGGAACGGTAAGAGCTGCTCGGAATAAACTTTCTGTCGACGTCAACGACATTTGTTGCGATAATGGATGATGCTGAACACCTTTTTAACGAATTCATGTGATCCTATATAAACTTTTCATCCAATCAATTCTAATAACGGAATACGATTAATTTTTGAGCTAATTTTGTAATACATAAAACCAATATTGAATAATATTGATACTTTGATTGTCATGTTGAAATTGTTAATTGAATCTGTATGTACTATGACTGATGGATAATGAATATTGAGCATCTCCTGTAAATGTAATATTGATAGTTTGATGGTAATTTAGATAGATCAATGTGATATTCTCTAAAATATTGTTAATAAGATTGACGAGAAAACAGTATATAATGATTTATATGAATAATAGATCGGCAACAATCACCTGTCAAATCACAGCATCCTGCCAGAAATGGAATCCAAGCCAAGAAGAGAGAAAGCAAACTGATGACAGACAGTATACGAAAATGAACTTAATCCGTCAGAAACTTTAAATACGTCAACATCCTATCAGAAACGGAATCAAAGACGAGAAAAGAGAAAGAAAACTTATGAGAACATTACAATAAAATGAACTGAAATACATCAAAAACTTAAAGACGTCAACAGCCTTGTAGCTATAGGATGTCGTTAAATATTGAATTAATAATAAAAATCAATTCTAATGAATTCTACTTCTTACTGACAGAGTCACTTGCATTGGGTCATTATCTGCATGATCATCGACTTCTGTGTTGATAACGGTTTACTAAAAGTCGTAGATTAGATTAGTTTAGATTACTAAATACATTATCTCCAGTCTATACCTTACTGGTTACCTCGTTCGTTGCCCTAACTAACATTGCCACTAACCTACTTCTCCTTTAGTAACGAACTGTTAGAGCTGAGATAATATTTGCTATCTCAACCCATTTAATGAATAACTGTCAGAACAGAGACAATTTTCCTATATGTTATAAGTTGCGACCTGTCAGCTTGATGTTGAGAATAAACAAAATTCATTGATTGGTTGATTGATTGGGATACGAATGGATGTAGATTAAATCAGATTAAGGCAAGAGATAATAAACTAAGCTTAAAAAATCAGATAAAATAATTTAAGTTTCATTTTCTCATGAATTAGCGTCAATCGATGATAATAAAATTTTAGACACCTTTAAAAGGTATGCATCACATGCTATTAAGTCATCACGCGCTCAATCACCACATTATTACCTCGACGACTTTCAGCAGTGTTAGGTCGACGTTAAAGGCAGACGTCAGATGTCGCCAAACTATTATTACAAGTTAGCAATCATCATTCTTATTCATAGTAGTGGTGATTAGCATTGGTATTAATAATCAATGTACTATACATGCAAATGCAAATCTTTCATTCACAATTGCTTAGAGCTGTCATTATTAATAGCATTGGCGATTAGTATTAGAATTAGTATTTCATTTACTATACACGCATAGTCAGTAATTAAGATTCTGACGAGCTGAGCAATTGTGAGTGAAGGACTAAACAGTAAAATCGTCTGTTGGGAGGAGGATCGAACCCGTACTCTCCGTAATACATGGCAAAGCTTCCTAACTAATCGGCTACCGTTACTTGCAACAACGCTGTATTAAGAAAAAACTGTTAAAGTAAAATGCAATTGTTATAAACTGGACACGTTATATCGTACATTCGTCTACTGCGATCTTTTGGTTGAATACTAACCACCAGGGTAATCGTTGAAAGGATGGGATAAGGTTAGATTAGATTTTTAGAAAAATCGATCTCTTTCTTTCGTATGCGTGCAGGTCGTAGAATTGTTGTACTTCGGCTTAACGACACTTTTTCATATCGAAGATGATTAGTGTCGGAGGCAGAAAGCAACCTCGTACTCCACGTTTGTATTGCGACCGAGCCACCGCAGTAAAGATCCGAGAAATTAATCTCTGATAAACCGACCGACCAGGAATCGAACCCGGGCCGCCGGAGTGGGGGCGGGCTACCAACCCACTCGGCCACTCAGGATCTCTAGGTAATCATTGAAAGGATGGGATAAGGTTAGATTAGATTATTAGAAAAATCGATCTCTTCCTTTCGTATGCGTGCAGGTCGTAGAATCGTTGATTCCGTGTTTAATAGATGATAGATTTCTCACCATTTCCGTTACACTATCGCACCCTAGCGAACTTAGATGTTAAGTCCGCTTCCTTCTCGTAAGTAGAACTATCCGAAGAGGATACGCAACCTTAGCAACCGAACGATAATAATAATAATAATAATAATAATAATAATAATAATAATAATAATATTAATAATAATAATAATAATAATAATAAAAATAATAATAATAATAATAATAATAATAATAATAATAATAATAATAACAATAATAATAATAATAATAATAATAATAATAATAATAACAAATATTTATAGACACCTTTAAGAAGTAGGCAATGAAAGCTATTTTGTTTATTTTTCACGCGTTCAACGGGAGTGTATCTGACTCAAGGTTAGTGGTAACGTATGTCGATGTTAACGGTAGACGTAAGATGTCTCCAAACAATTCCGAATTAGTAATAATTATTATTAATTGAAACGATGATGCGTGTTAGTATTAAACATAATTACGTACACAGGGTCAGTAAATGTGATTCCAATGACAATTAGCAAATGAAAAAGCTCGCTCACCGTCGCAATGACGTTTACTATGTATAAATAAATAACAGATAGTAATAATGACGAAGCATCATAGTTCCACTATTTATCGCCTATCGACAGCTGTATTATATCTGCGCAAAGGCGGATACAGTAGAAGACTTGGGTAGGACCAGCATTTAGTACCTCCCATCTGAGTTTACCTCTTTTAAGTTAATATTCGTTCTATAAGCAAAAGTATATCCTCCACTGTTTTACTGAATGTTTGTATTACGCCAAATAGACAGAAACAAAGCATTTGCAATATGTTCTCTCCGGTGGCGCGTTGGATAACATCTGGCGAAGAGAGCGAGAGGTACCGAGTTCGAGGCCCGTTAGGGCGGATTTGCTTTGTAGGCTGCTATTAGCGCCGTTGTATTGCAGGCTGTCTGTTCTGTTAGTAGTTAACTAGTTAAGATTGTTTCAATTGCATAACATGTAAATGTACAGCGCAGTGCGTTTGTCAGGCGCTTAATTAAAGAAAACATATTTTTATTATTATTATTAATATGTAAAGGAAGCAGAAAAAACACAATGGCTATATATGGTTTTCTCTAGACTCTTAAAGACGCACTAGTTCAGAGGTTATTAACAGGTGTGTCGCGACACACTAGTGTGTCGCGAATCGACCGGCAGTGTGTCGGGTAACATGGTGTGTCGTTGGTGTGTCGCGAAGAATTGGTGTGTCGCTAATTCTCACAGCATACGTCAGTGGTTCTACTTTAGCAGTTTAGTGGAAGTAGGCTATGAGAATTCGTAGCACTCTCTTTATATATTTTATTTTATCGAAATCTGTAGCGGCCATGATGTGCTTACCTTATACTGTACATAGTATTGTAGGGTCCTAGTCTGCAGTATAGGCCTACACGTTTCCGACCGCGCCGATTAACATTTTTACCAATTACCATAACATTCGAAATGGACAAATTTATAATCGGAAAACGAAAATTTAGCAAATCTACAGTAAAACTGATAACGCAGAATCAGATTTTGGTAGCAGTGAAATCATTGAAATGGAATAAACTGGTCGGAGGCGCCTCCTCAGCCTGCTCACATATTGCACTTATAAAAACTGTGGATCCTCGTTTTAATTTGACCCCAAGAAATATCGAGGAGCAAAAATCTCATTAACTGTTAGGTCAACTAAGACTTAAGCTAACATAGAGTCGTAGAAATGACGTAAAATCGTGGAATTAGATCAGAAGAAATTAGAATTTTAGAATCATTAGAAATTAGAAAGCATTCAATGTCAACATTTTCATTCATTAGAAATGCAACAATTTAAAATTTTCAATAAAATTTTCAATAAATAAACTGGTTTAACTTTAAACAAAATTTATTTTAACGATATTCACATAAAATTATTATTATTGCATGGTGTGTCGCCAAATTTATTTGCAAGTTTAGGTGTGTCGTGTGCCAAAAAAGGTTAAGAACCTCTGCACTAGTTCAGCTGAATGATGGCCACGTGTTCAGTGCTTCTGAGGAAAGCGGACTTTATATTGAATAATTGAATTGTGTCATAATGGGGTTTAGGGTCAAATCAAGGTCTCATTATTTTTCCTGTAGATAATTTATAATACAGTAGGCCTATAGACAGAACGGAAGCGTACTTTATATAAAATCAGTGAATTCTGTTATAAAGGTGTTTGGCGTCAACTCGCGATCTCGTTATTTATTAGTAGAGCTTCGAAGCACTACAGACGTTCGCGAAGCGAAATTTATATAGAGTCGGAAGAATATGTTATAAAGGTGTTTCGCTTCAAATAGTGGAGCATTTACAGTATTTTTTAGAGTACTGTATAGGATCTTGGATATATATAACAACCGCTGATTAGAAACAACTGCGTTAATATTCGGCCCAGAATAATTTATTATTTATATAAGCAGTGAAACTGTAACCGATTGGTTATAGTGACCCTTTTAGAAATTTTTGACACCTTTAAAATATTATTAACTGATGCTATATAAAGGCAGATCACGCAGGCTAATTGTTTACCTTCTTGGGTGCGTTCACTGCGTTGTCGTTAAACAGCAACTAAGCAAACACGAGTTTTTAAACGATGTTAACCAATGCAATAAATTCTAACTCCACCACTGTTTGCTTTCTGTCAGTCCCAAGCCTGGATAAAGGAGGAGGGCGACGCTAGTGGTCTTTGTTACCACACAGCTAGTCGTTTAAAAGGAAATATACACACACACGAAATAAATTCTGGAGATGCTAATTGTTATCATGAGATCTCTTAAAACTCTTGATCTATCCATAGTAGATATAAAACCGCTTCCATCTCACTAATGTACGGTCGACTAGACTTGGAATGTTAAAATGACTATATTATGAGAAAATCATGTAGCTATTTTTGAGCGGTTGCATATAAAATAAGTCAACTATCCATCATTTAGTAACTATTTAGTAACTACTTTCTTGTAAACGCGGTAATACATGATCATAATACCACATATAGGCAGAACCTAACCGACCCTCACGGCGCGTAACACCTCAACGTAACCTATATGGACTATAAAACTTGAAGTCGTGAGGGTTGTTTAGGGTCAGGGTTAGGGTTAGTGTCGTCATTATATTAACGTTAGGGTCGCTCAGGGTCAGGGTTAGGGTTAGTGTCGTCATTATATTAACGCGAGGGTCGTTTATGGTCAGGGTTAAGGTTAGTGTCGTCATTATATTAACGTGAAGGTCGGCTAGGGTCAGGGTTAGGGTCGTCATTATATTAACCTGAGGGTCGGTTAGGTCAGGGTTAGGGTTAGTGTCGTCATTATATTAACGTGAAGGTCGGCTAGGGTCAGGGTTAGGGTCGTCATTATATTAACGTGAGGGTCGGTTAGGGTCAGTGTTGGGGTCGTCAGCTTAATTGTGCTTGAAAGTACAGACATCTATATTACGTGTGCAAGTCATTACCATTGAAAAAATTAATTCCGGTGAATTAACCGACAAGTACCTCCGTTTGTTTATATTATTAATTAGTATTATAATTACTATTCTTTTGGTTATTTTAATAATTATTATTGTTATTGACATTATAATAACCATTGTCACTATTGTTGTCATTGTCTTTATCGTTAAAATTAGTGTTTTAAGACACCCAGTGGCGCCTATACCCGTTGACATCGACCTACCATTCCTTACAAAAGAGCTTGTCTAACCTCCTATCGTAGCTGTTCACGTTCTACCCCTTCTTATATAAAGGTCTAGCACATTTTAAAGGTGTCCAAATAAACGGTTAAAACATCACTGCAATATTGTGAATAATTACAGTAATAATTCGTTAACAACGTTTTGTGGACTTTAGGCACTCGCCATTTATAGACCAAACAAAGTAGCCAAACACGGACAGTCAGACACTGCTCAAGGTTCCTACACAGTAGTGGTCTCAAGGGAGGAGGATCGAACCCATGATCTCCGCGTTACAAGGCAACCACTTTAACTAATCGTATGCAATGTATACACCCATTTAGCACCAATGTACGACTACTTTTCGCCTATCGAGAGCTGTAGTTCATGGCAAAGGCGGATTCAGTAGAAGAGCTAAAAGAGACTTTGCATTTTGTACCTCCCATCTGAGCTTACCTCTTTTAAGTCTAGTATTTGCCCTATAAGCAAAAGTATATCCTCCACTGAGATAGTGAACGACTACATTACTGTACGCCAAATAGGCAGAAACAACACTCAGCAGTTACAAAAATGAAAAGAAAAGAGAAAACATAGATTATTCCATAGCAACGATGAGAACGTAAACAATAAATAACGTGTCTTGGCAATCTTTTTTGATTTTTGAAAGAGCACATGACATGCGCTTTAACACAATTAGCGTTTCGTGTAGTTAGGTGTCCATTAATTACCAAATCCATCGAAAGCATATCTGCATGGAGGTTATCTGAACCTCGCTATGCCGAAAACGTATCGCTTACATGGTCTTGTCAACGTACTCTCACGATTTCTATTGTAATAGGTAGGTTTATATTTATTATATTCTATTCAGTGGAGGCGCCAGGATTTCAGGTTTGGGGGGCTAAAGTTCCAAGCCCTTCCCTTTTGTCCCCTCCTCCCTGTGATTTGCAGTGATTTCCCACTTTTTCGGGAGACTGAGCCGCATTTAGGGGGGGGCTAAACCCCCCTATCCCCCTGGCGCCGCCACTGATTTTATTCTATTCTATTTACAGATTTATAAAGTGCCTCTCACAGTACAACCTAATCAGAGGCGCTTCCAGTGCGAAGGGTATATTTATAATGATAGGTATATATTTAGTAATCTATAAGTGTATATTTTTACAGCCTCTGTTCAAGTAGACTCATCAGA
Organism: Aporrectodea caliginosa; assembly: GCA_020284085.1. NCBI lineage: Eukaryota > Metazoa > Annelida > Clitellata > Crassiclitellata > Lumbricidae > Aporrectodea > Aporrectodea caliginosa. The sequence continues at coordinate 25,556 of JACEVL010001482.1, forward strand.
CATGTCCCAGACCTTACAGTAGAAGATCACATAGAATGGTCTCAACCGCTTACGAAGTAGATGCATCGAAGGCGAACACTTAAGCTTATGTTTTAGGTCGCTTAAAACTCATTACAACCGCTGCATGCCAACAGCACTCAATTGTTAATAAATTAAACAGTTTTAATAAATTGTTCAATTGTTCTAAAAATAACCTTTAAATTTATTTTAGTATCAGTCACAAGAATTAATTCTTATATTCAGCATTTTTTTAAACACAAATATTTGTTTTGAAAACTTAGTAATCCAAAAATCGGTTGAACACCTTTATAATACGATTAACCGTTTCTATTTAATTCAGCCTTTTAGTGGCTTTTAAATTTGATGTTGGTCTGGGAATAATCAATCATTGCAACAAACGAACCATTACGTAAAAAACCGTTCAAATACTCTTAATCACGCCAAATAAGCGTTCAAGTAGCCAACAGCACATCAAATAGCTGTTCGAATAGCCAAGATCACGTCAAATAACTACTGGAATACCCGGCATCACGTCAAAAATAGCCGTTCGTATACCCAACATCGAGTCGGTTAACTGTTAGAATAGCCAACATCACATCAAATATAGAGCTGCAATATTCCAAAACTAAACTTTGTCGGCGGAAACGGCCTATGTTGTCATAAGCTGCCGTTAAACTGTGGACACACACATTTACGTCCACTCTGCCTAAGTCATGATAATTGGAACTGCACGTCGTCTAATAATTGTGATTTATTAAGCGCCACTACACAAAGATATCAATCGATCTAATAAATCGACACATCATAGAAGACGAACGGACGGACACAGACATACAGACACCCAGACACAAAGAAACATAAACAGAAATACAGACACACAACAGACAGACACAAAGAAACATAAACAGAAATACAGACACACAACAGACAGACACAAAGAAACATATAGGACTTATTTAATCATCAGCTGTATGTTTTTGTTTGTGAGTCTCAGAAAAAACTGAGCTTGTCGAGATACATGCACAACTATATATAATATTATACGCAAGCACAAGCAGAGTCATAAGAGCGTTCTTCTTAGACACCTTTAAAACGTTGTCAACCGAAACTATATAAGGATGGGACTCGTGAGGCGATTAATGATTCTGAATGGTTACGTAACATACAAGGCAAGGTTCTCACGATTATTGTTATGCAAGTAGTTGGAAACTGCCAACGATTGGTTGTAACGGATGCCATGTACCTTCTGCCACCCTCAGCTTTACAATCGCAGCGCTCCATCCTTTCAGCCAGTGAACCCCAGTTGAGCCCCTTCGGAATCGATGTAAAGAAAGATCTAGGAGCGGCAAAGGAGTATGGTGACAACTGGTGTAAAGTGTAAACCCTCGCCTTGTAACGGGGAGAGTACGGGATCGATCCTCCTCCCTGTTTAGGGACCTTGAGCAAGTCCTTCACTCACTGTTGCTCAGAGTCACCATCATCATCATCATCATCACCACCACCGCCACATTCATGCCTACCTCCTCCTTTTCATCCTCTCTTCCTCCTTCTCCTCCTCCTCCTCTCCAGTATCATCATCATCACCACCACCACCTCCTCCTTTTCTTCCTCTTTTCCTCCTTCTCCTCCTCCTTCTCCTCCTCCTCCTCCTTCTTCTCTCAAATATCGTCATCATCACAATCACAATCGGTTTTAGCAACTGTTGCGTCACTCCGGTCTGACGACACCAATGACGTGGACTTGACGACATGACGGCGTCATCATCGTCGTCTGTGTGACGCTCCCTGTGACGCCTTGACTCGAGATAGGTTGGACACGGATAAGATATTGACAGAACAAAGCGTAGAACATAGACGACGAAGAAAAGTTCCTAATAACAACAACAACATTTAGACACCTTTAAAAAGAAGGCATTAGACGCTATTTATATATCAGGCGTTAAATGGTAGTATGTGTCTTTCCTTTGGGGGCAAAATGTGTAAGGTCGACGTTAACGGCAGACGTAAGATGTCGCCTAACAACTACGATTTTAAAAACAACAATAATAATATTTAGACACCTTTAAAAAGTATACATTAGACACTATTTATTTATCAGGCGTTAAATGGCGGTATGTGCCTTATCAGATCCGTCTAGGCATGTAAGGTCAATGTTAACGGCAGACGGAAGATGTCGCCAAACAATAACCAATTAGTATTATTAATTGCTATGACGATTAGTGTTAGAATTAAACATTACTACTCACACATGGTCAGCAAATGTGAATTGGATACTATAACGAACAATCAGGTATGGTAACAGAAGGAGTCCCTGTGTCACTGTGTGGGGTGGAATGGAATGAGTGGGATAGGTGAATGTGCGTGTGTGTGTGTGTAGGTGTGTAGATGGGTGGGTTGGCATGCGTATGCATGTATGCTTGTGTGTGTGTGTGTGTGTGTGTTTGTGAGTGTGCGCGTATGTGCGTCTGCAATTTGCTATCTGCGGTCATGATGTAAAAGTCGTCTTTTTTGTTTCTTGGAATTTGTTGGACTTTCTAATGAAATAAACTCTAAATATTTTCTGCTGACGAAGAGCTTCCGTGCTTCGTAGCTATTTCTAATCAAAGTTTCTTCGCATTATCTATACACCCACTTTCCACTGAATCTGTAATTGAAGCGTATTTATATATACTGTCAGACGAATAGGTAAAAAGGTGTCCATTATCAACCATCATTCAAGGCCTCGTTTGTTCGTATAGAGCTGGTGTCACGAAATAGAGTATCCCTCTTAGCGAAATGAAGTATCCCCTAAATGAGTATCCCTCTTATCGAAATGGAGTATTTGGTTTAGTTTTCATTTTTGGCGGTTTCAAAGTGTATTCAGTCGTACTGTTTGAATTTATTGTACACATTAAATAGTTTAAGTTGCGTATCTTTAGTTTGTACTTCGACCTGAAATTAATTTACTTCGTGATTTTAACTGGATTTTCATCTTGCCTATCGTTTGTGATGCGTATGACGATGGGTGATAGAATGGTTTATACCCGGATACTCTAAACTGGTTTATTCCATCCGAGGGATATGCTACAGATAGAGATAGGATCATATATTGACAGTCAAAGCGTAGATCATAGACGATGAAGAAAAGATCCAAATAACAGCAACAATTATTTATATAATTATTTAAATATTTAGACACCTTTAGAAAGCATGTATTGGACGCTATTTACATCTCCCGCGTCAAATGGTAGTGTGTGTGTCTTTCTTTGACGGTCTAGACTTGTAAAGGTCGACGTAAACGGAAGACGTCAGATGTCGCCAAACAATAACGAATTACTAATTGTAATGATAATTAGGGTTAGTATTAAACAGTGTCAGTGAATGATATAACGAACAATCAACAAAGCAATTGTGAGTGAACAACTTCCTCAATGTTCCTACACAGTAACAGTCTCAAGGGAGGAGGAACGAGTTGAGTAATGGCATCATGTTTTATACCAAGGCAAGGCAATCGTCATTGTGATAATTATCTAATAAGTAAGTCCGTAACAAATTACGAATAGTTTCACCTACAGTAAAGTACAAATATGTAAAAACAATTTGCAACTACCCACTTCTTCAAAAAAGCTAAATTCCAGACCATTAATGAAACTCTAGACATTTTCCCATTTCTACGACAATGTTAGGTTAGTTGCTGTTTAACGACACTATTTCACAACATAGATGATTAGCGTCGCCCTCCTCCTTTCTCCAGACTTTGAACTGGCACTACCAGAGTAGAGTACGGGCTGTGGAGGAGTTTAACGATGGGTGGATCCTATAATCCTGAGCTTAACGACATCTTATGGCGACGAACATCGTTGGCGTCGACAGATAATTATTTTGGTTTAAATAATATTAGGAATTTCAAGTATGTTAGAAAAGTGTTTAACATTAACTCGCGTCCTCAAATTATTTCTTTTATATATCCGAGTAGTAATATAGTTTCAGTTTAACGACACTGTATGATAACAAAGATCATTAGCTTCGCCATGATCCCAATTCATCCAGGCCTGGGAATGGCACTTCCAGCAGTGGCGGAGTTAATATCCAATCCTGAAGCATATACTTATCTTCAGACAAGTACATTACAAAGTTGTTTAACATCAACTCGAGTCCTCAAGTTATTTCTTTACTAAATCTGACCGGAGAAGAAACCCTGCAACTGTTTTAACAATGGAGGCGTAGGTTTATATAGCATTGGAAACCTTGTAAAAAAAGGTGTTTACCATCAAAACATGGACTCGCCTATTCCAATCTTAAATCCGTCACTGACGGTCGTTGTCTTACCTTAATTCACTCTACTTCACCATTCCTTTTCCTAAATTATCATACCTACCCTCCGTTAACCTACCTTATGTATATAATATTCTTTATTGGAATATTGCGCTTGCATCTCAGAACCCACTCTGAATCTTCTATACTTGCCTCAAAACTGTCCTTTTCAGCCGTGCTGAGGTCGGGAGCGCTTCTGAGTAGTAACCTTGAAGGGGCGCTATATAAAACTTCGTAATGAATGAATGAATGAATCCGGTTGACAAACCGCAACCGGTTACAGTACACAGTTATGCAATTGAAACAATTACATCGACTGATGTCTTAAACATTATGATAACGGCGCAATAGAAGATTAGATTAGATTGAATTGGATTGGATTTGATCAGTTTCGTGTCAGGGATAATTATCTAAGATAAAAAATTTAAGTTAAGCTTCACTATCTCATACAAAGCATCTACCAATGATAATATTTAGACACCTTCTAAAGGGATGTACCTTTAAAATGTAATGAACAGATTCTATTTATAAATTACGCGTTCGATGGCTGTATGCTGCACCGTTCACCCGCGAGCAATGTACGGTCGACGATAACGGTAGACACAAGATGTCGTCAAACAATAATAAACTCTGCCACTACTATGCCTGTGGTAGTGCCAGTCCCAAGCCTGGAGTAATGAGGAGGGCAACGCTAATCATCTTTGTTATGACACGGGGTCGTTAAACAGAAGCCAACCAACCAAACAATAACAAATTAGTAATCTTTATTATTATTAGCAATGCCTGTTAGAATTGTTATTGGTATTTCATTTACTATACACGTATGCTCAGTAAATCATTTGATGAGCATTGTCTGTGAAACGACTTACTTAAGGGCCTGCACTGTAAACAGTATCCATCTCAAAGAGGAGGACCAAATACATATTATTCAACTCTAAGACCTAGAGCACACAACCATATACTCTCTCCCACCCAAGGACAACTCTCAATTTATTCCCAGATCATTATATAAAAATATTTACTAGTTTATTCTAAGACTTTCTAATGAACTTTAATTATTCATTATCACTCATGTTAGCATTTCTGCGTTTTTGTCAGATTGTTTTCTCAATAAACGAATATATGTAAGTTATAATGCGAGCATAATAAGTAATAAGTGCCTTGCAAACAACGTTGTATTAAGACAAAAACTGTAAAGTAAGATGCAATCGTTATACACTAATACACTACAAAGTAAAATCGGTGAGTACTTCAACTGTATTTGTCCTGTCGACCTGAGGATTCAGTGGTATGCGCGCAACAAATGCATTGTGCACTTGAGACTGTACACGACTGGATGTCTGCCAATCGTCTTAGACTCAACCCGAGCAAGTCACAGTTTATATGGTTCGGTACAACACGTGCACGTTGTAGGATTGATAAAAATGCTCTTGCATCGGCATCCCTTACTGGACAGTCCTGTAATGTGGTGAGGGACCTTGGGGTGCTTCTTGATGGTGGGCTTACGATGGCTGATCATGTGTCACATATCTCCAGGATTAGCTATTATGAGCTCAGGCAGATCCGAGTTATACGCAGAACGCTGTCGCTAAGCGCTGCGGCTGTGCTAATACACTCCTTCGTCCTCACACGTCTTGACTACTGTAATGGGGTCCTACTGGGCTCCCTGAGTTCATCAACTTCAGCTCGTTCAGAATGCAGCAGCCAGAGTATACTGGCTGATCTACCGAAATATTCACACATATCTGACTACATGCGACATGAGCTCCACTGGCTTCCAGTTGCTGATCGTGTGCAATTCAAAATTGCTACGCTGGTTTGGAAGGCTACGACTGGTACTGCTCCGAACTACATTGCTGAACTGAGTCTGTGCCTTCCAGTTGGCACTCAAACTGGTCGGCAGGCTCTCCGGTCTGCCTCGCGAAATGACTTGATAATACCTTCGTTTCGAACCACCACCTGTGCTCGTCGGAACTTCTCGATTGCGGCGCCACGGATCTGGAACGCTCTTCCGCCGTCTGTGCGTGCTGCACGCGGCTATATGGTTTTCTCCAAACTCTTAAAGACGCATTTTTCAGCTGTTTGATGGCCACGTGTTGAAGCGCTTCTGAGAGACTCTTAAGTGGCGCTTTATAAATGTTTTGTTACATTACATATATACTGTTTGGTTACTATTAAACACCAGGATAATCAACGAAACGAGTTAGATTAGATTAATAGAGGAGTCGATAACTTATTTGTGATATCATCATATCGCTCAGTTTCTTTCTATCGTTCTCTTCCTCTCAATCTTTTCCCAACTCAGGTAAGTTCATTTGGACAAAAGTTAACGAGGTTCGCCAAAGCCGCACACATTAGTCGATTTAGACACCTTTAAAACGCGGTTAGCCGATGGTATATAAATTCGGGTCGCCGATGACAAATCGTTAATGTACATGAAC
>JACEVL010001483.1:0-26378 GCA_020284085.1 Aporrectodea caliginosa
AAAAAGTTAAACCAAGATTCAGTTCTTAAGAAAGGCGTTTTAAATTATGCTGCCGCTTCTGCCTGAGTGGCTGCGGCCTCATCATCTGCCTCCGCATCTACTCCTGATTGCACATCTAACAACCACCGACGTCTTGTGGACAGAATCCATCATCAGGAGTCGCACCCCGCACCATCCACGGCTGCCCTTGGATGCAGCAACAGCAGATGAATACCTGGATGTATACGCATTATAGAGCGTGAAGTAGATTGACCGAGATTTTCATAACTAAAACGCATCAGGTATAACGATTGGATCAAAGACCAAATTTCCATCGGGTAATAGTAGTAGTTCGTCTGACGTCCTACGTTATTCTTAGAGGATTCTTAAAACGAGAAGAAACAAATTGCGCATTTGTTTTATTTCCGCCTGAGTTGAATTCGCATCAATCAATGATATTAAGTGGCAATTCGCATTCGAAGATTTCAGGGACGCACTGCTAAAAGTGTATAATGGTTTGCATACATCTGGGTGTTTATGCATGCATGTATGTTGGGTATCCCACGGCAATATGGTTAAAATGAAATTTATGCTACAGGACAACGCACCCTGCATGTATTAGATGTGCTAATTGCATTATTCAGGAGTAAGGTCAGCTTCCTACTTCAAGAACTTCGGTAGGCGGCGCTTCAGCGTGTTAACATCGACTCATCACGCGACTCTTTTCTTGATTTGGAAACATGCATCACCGCCTTGCCCGGAACTGCTACTATCACTCTAGTGCATTCTTTCATCACAGCCCTGATAATTATTCTTTTATTTAAAAATAAGTTGACACACCGCAACTTAGTACAAAATAAGAAAAGAAAATTGTCTACGCTAGTCTCCTTATGTTAAGTGTCATTTTGAACAGATGACATTGTCAAGATTATAAACACTGCTCAGGCAACTAGAAGAGTCACCAGTGGCAGGCTGGCGAAGACACGCTAATCCTAGCCAGCGGATTCCCAACTAGAGTTGATGGGAGTCGGCAGTTTAGAGTTTCTCTAGGACGGATGTTGAAACGTCGAATGATGGGACCTCGATCGTCCGGAGATCTCTCGAACCACCCCAGATAGTACGCCACATAGAACAAGTTTCGGTTGGACGTCGAACGTCATCGGATCCGCGATTGACATCTGGCCCCTCTGGCCCCTCTCCAAACACCAGCTTATCCATTGGTCTACCGGGTTGGAAGTAGCCCGACGAAAATGGCGTAAGTAGGTCAGCAGAAACCTGTCCCCCCTCGTGCTGTAGGTGGACTATTCCAGACACAGAAGGGTTACGAAACTTTCAACCGAAACTGTCCTAAATGCTGTATTTCCGCCGTGGAAGCAAGGAATAAATCCGATACAGCAAACAGTACTTCTAAAACTTGCGAGATCCATCGAGCAAATGCAGCATCTAGACAGAGTAATCTGTCAAAATGACAGAGACGAATGTCAGCATGGCTGCTGACATGCGCAGACCATAAGCCAGCCACTCTACTCTAGCCTCCTATCTAGTCAAATTGCGTGCCTGGACCAAGCCATGCGCTCTGCAGAGCGTCTTGCTGGGCATATTCCCAAATTTGGTCATGTCTCCAGTTATATGCAGGAGGTTCTAAACTGGCTCCCCACCCGGCAACGCATTGAATACAGCATTGGTGTGGCGATGTCAACTGGGACTCTAACCGCATGCCTGCGACAGCTTTGTTGCCTCACTTCGGGTTTTCAAGGCCGCCGCCACTCCTTTTCGCAGAGAACGGGGATGCTTCTGGTCCCATCTGCTCGAACTCCAACTACGTAGAGCCGAGTTTTTTCGTGGTGGACCTAGTGTTCTGAAACGGGCTCCCCTTGAGCTGCTCCTGCTATCTGGGACTCTTACTTTAGCTTTTTACGTTAGCCTCAAAACTGTACTTTTTGGCCGTGCTGGAGTCGACAGCGCGTCTGGGTAGTTTTCTGAAGAGGCGCTATATAAATTCACGTATGTATGTATGCATGTATTATGGTGGGTATCTCACAGCAATATGGTTAAAACGAAATCTATGCTACAAGTTAACGCACCTTGAATTTTATTAGGAGCACTAACTGTATTATTCTGGAGCGAATTCATCTCCCTACTTTAAGAACTTCTGTAAGTGGTTCTTCGTCGTGTTAACACCGACTCAATATGTTTGTAAATTGTGAAACATCCGAAAACGCGAATATAATTGGCGAAGAAAAACATAATAAGTGGAGGACTGAATACGCTCGATATGTAGCCTAGCCTACATGCTTGGACTGTTCGTTCATTGCCCACGACCTCGACATTCTCGTTGTCGCTGAAGCCTGGCCTTCCTCTTCTTTCGACATCCGGTTGAGGACAGGATCACATTCAAGATATAAATCCTCGTGGGACGAACATCAATGTTCGATGCGGCCCCAGAGTACATCAAGTATTGTATTGTATTTAAAGATTTATAAAGCGCCTCTCACAGTGCACACCAATCAGAGGCGCTCCCAGTGCGAAAGTCTTCAAGAATAGACAAGTTTTGAGGTAACGTAGCTCTGTGTGTCCGTCTCCAGCCAGCCAGGTCGTCGATCATTACGTTCTGCAGATCGTGATGACCTCAATGCCCTCATGGTCCCTCGGTCCTGTACATCGATGCATGCGCACCGTGTCTTTTTATGCATTGGACCGTCATACTGGTCCTCCATTAAGTCCAGAAACCAATAATAGCCTTAAAATCCACATAAATTTAATATCTCCGAGCATGCAGGTTGTCGTTCTGGTTCCATTAATTTAACTAATAATCAATATCTCTGTATAAGCTCAAGATTTCATAACGATTAATATAACCCTTATTACACAGTATGAGATGAATACGTGTGGTCAATGGTGACATCGTTACATAGCTATTCCGATATTCCGTTTACTAGGCTTTCATATCTACAAGCACCTCACCTGAAGAGTGGTGTCAACTAAGGCTGTCGTAACCATTGCAACCACTTAGAAAGCCGGTTGTGCTTCATCCTATCTTAGGGAGCTATGTATGCTAGTTTGGGCATGGTTCAAAAGTCTGGGTTAGTAAATAAAAAGTTTTGAACGCGAAATAAATAAGCCCTTATTCTTCATAAGTCCTCTTAAGTTCTAACTTAACTATCCATGTCTGGTAGTTTATTCAGCACTGCAATTTTATTTTGTTTTTAACTGTATTTTTGCTGTATCTTTAGTGCTGAAGTGGTTGAACGATTACGTAAGCCTACGAACCGGTGTAATATGTACACTAGGGATCAGCCGATTATCCGTCCGGCAATCGGTTCTGGCCGGATTTTGCACTAATCGGTAGAAATCGGAATCGGCAATCCCAGGCCTTAAAATCCGAATAACAAAAAAGTAATATTTTTGACCAAAATCAATTCCTTTTTCCATTAATAAAAAATAGTACCCTGTTTTGGTGACCTGCTACGGTAATATTTAATCTTGATATTGAATGTCCGTGTAAAATAATAAAATTGTGAGTCGACGCATCATCAAAATGGCGGACAGCCGGGCTTTTTATTGGCAAACAGAGTCCAGAACCAAATAAAAGTGAATATTGCCCAATAATGGGTTCGGAATCGGAATCGGCGAAAAAGCAGGCCAACTAATCGGAATCGGAAATCGGTAAAAAAATGCCAATCGGCTCATCCCCAATGTACACGCGAGTTTCGACTAAGTTGCTTCTGTTTCGACCAAAGAACGTCACTGAACTAACACTTCCGCGTATCCACACAAACCACACATTCATAACTTGATCAATTTTGGACTTTATTTTTAAGGAAATTATATTTAATTAGTTTTAGTCACATTATCTGACATAACAACCGAACAAGTTTTCGACCCTGACTCCAGGCATTTCACAGAATAACGATTACTACTAAGAATGTTCATTTGGGTACTCTGGCGAACAAACTAAAACTAAAACTTAAAACACGTATAACTAGATATAAATGTACAGTAACAGCAATAATTATATATATGAAACCTTGACAATGAATGGGGCTGAGCTCCCTGCACAAATTTAACCTGCCCGCGACATTATCCCACTTCCGATGTTTGAAGTTTCTTCCTGCTTGGTCTACAGCGAATTACGATCTAATAAGCTATAATCTACTTGTGTTTATCTAATTGTTCACTGTCAATCAGAAGCCATTCAGTCACATTGCAACAAAACAAGATATTATTTGATGAAGTAGTTCGTTACATCTGATATAGATATACATCTTACTTACCGACATCTATATTTATCAAACTGAACTTGTTATTTACAGAGCTTGAAAAAGCTTTCTTCACATGCCTATCCTATTTTAGGTAGCCTATGTAAGAGCTGGTAGAGAATTTGATGACGAAACATAGTTCAGATGGCTGCCTGTCTCTGTAGGTCTACTATACTTTCGTTATTACAGTACTGTTGTCAATACATCTATAAACAAAACCTGCCAATCTATCATTTTTCAAGTGCACAATTCTTTCCCAATCGTTGTGCTCACTGACGCTTTTCTTTCTGCTTCAAGTGATAGTTGCACTTGTGATTGGTGCAACAGTGATGGTATCTGCCATTCTGCCAAACATCTGACGAAGTCCTTTCTTAACAGCTTCGTGTTTAACGGCGTAGATGAACGGATTCAGGGTCGTGTTCAGAAATATCATGAACACAGTCCCAAAATAGACCGGGGAATCCTCTATGTATCCCATGATGAGCAACATGTACCAGATCTGATTAGGAGTCCAGCATACAAAAAATGCCATGCAGATTCCGATCATTGTGGTTATGACGTTCATCTGGGTCTTGTTCGCTGTCGCCTGCTGGGCCACAGTATCGTTGTCCTTGTTGCCATGGAACACCTTCATCTGGCCTCTGATCACTGCCAGGATGTGCCAATAACAGTAGATGAACAGCAACAGCGGCAAAAAGTATTGCCAGATCAGAAGGATAATGGCGTAAGTTTTTGCTAACTCTGCAGAGGGCCAGATAAGGAAGCATATGTCATTGAAGAAACCAGTGGTCCAGATTCCGGCTATGTTGGTCAGAACTCCGTTGATCCAGGTCAGAGGAATCGCCGCATAGATCATCCAGTTGCGAAAGTTCTTGCGGTGGGCAATCGGGTGTACGACCTTGAAGTACCTCTCTGCTGTGATGGTTCCAACGCTGGCATTCGAACCGATTAGACCAATGAAGGTCAACATGTCGCTGTACACGAATGTACACCAACCCCATCTACTGGTCAATTGCAGTCGCGGAAATCGCAAGGCATACGTAATGATGAGGAGAATGCATGAGTAGAGATCCATTGCCACCTGGTTGATGATGAGGAGGTTGGAAGTCTGTGTTCTTAGTTTTGGAGACAAGAGAACTCTCAGGACAAGGCCATTGGCTATGCATCCAATGACTCCAATCAAGATGACGAAACTGTAGAAGATGAACATGACGTCACTCTCGACCTCGACCTTTGGATTCGAATCTGTGACATTCGTGAAGTTTCCTGTGACTTCCGTTGATGTTTCAACGTCGGTCACAACTGGACTGGTGTCTGCTAACATGTCGGCTCGGAAAGTATCTGGTTAAATCTAGAATCAACATAGTATCAATAACAATTGAAAACATTTGTAATCCACTAGACCTCTGCCAAATATTTGAATAATTTGAACGAAGAATAACAACCGTACATTAATTCGGTATCCGGTCCTTCAATTATAGGCCTATTGGTAAGAGCAAATAATTGGTATTGACATCGCTGTTGTTCAACCACAACCCGCAAGCCCTGAGTGCAAGAAGTAGGTTACAAGGTTTTTGACATTCCTAAACCTAAAAGGTTACGAAAACTTGGTTTCTAAGTTATTGTTTTTTCGTCCAAACAAAAATAGAAAATATGATTCAATGTTTTAGTTGCAAATTGGTATTGACATCGCTGTGATTGAAATGTTTGTGTAGATTGTCACACAGGCTCGTAGGCCTACTCCATAATTGTCTAACAACCGACAAAGTCGCAAAAGTCATCTTGCTTTTTTTAAATAGTTCGGCAACTTATAATACCGGTATTGCTACGTTCTCCATTAATCTATCAATAGCCCAACACTACAATGTGTGGCGAAGTTAATTTCTTTCGTTATAAATCGTTCGACGACCTCGTTGATTCCGTTTCGACTAGGGTTGCCAGACGTCCGGCAAAAGGAGGACATGTCCTCCTTTTTGACCTCATGTCCTCCGTCCGGCAGGCAAAGCTAAAAACCCGGAAAATGTCCGGCTTTTTGTATATTTCCGGTATTGGGCTATTGGTTCTTATTTTATGGCATGTTTTACCGGTTTTTACGCCTTTATACGCGCATGTTGTCCACAAGTCCACTACCAGGCGCTGGCAGGGGAACTTAGGGAAAACATGCTGACTCTGTGAATGGAATCATTCTTACAAAGTAGGCTACAACATGAAGAATGTTTCTTGTGAGAAGTTCAATGCGTACTGTATGTTATTGTTAATGAGGCATTGCTGCGAAGAGTTGGCTCCTCACAGAAATAAATGAATAATAATAATAGCCTAATCTTCCCTCATAATTTCAAACTGACACCGCAGTATGATTACATTTCATAGTGTGAACGGATGATCACAAATTATTACAGGAGTCGAATTTTACCGGATCACGCAGCCATGCAAAGCGCCCATCACGTCCTACTGCTCATTTTACCAACGCCATCTGGCGAATGAAGGGCTGAGTCGACCTTTGGGAGGGTAGCCGGATGCGATCCCGCGTGCGTGCCAATCTTCTGCTCTTAGCGCCAGAGTGTTACCATTGCTGTAACCCCTCCCGATACTAAATTTTGTGCGTAATCATGAAGGTGCGATTGCTTACTATAAGTACTTTGCCACAGTATGATAAAAAAAGCCTCAATAATATTGATTTCCTATGCAGCTTTCCTATTTGACTTCGTTTCTTTCAAGTTACTTCGGAGACCCTCTGACTCCGAAGTCTGGAGTCAAACATTCAATGCGTCCTCCTTTGTCCTCCTTTTCGACCCTCTGTGTCCTCCTTTGGCTTCCCATGTATCTGGCAACCCTAGCTTCGACTGTCTTTTACCATCGCCACGTCATCGCTCTCCGAAACCTTTTATTATTCCCAGGTAGATGTCGGTGCTAAATGCAGCCGCCAGAATAATAGCACGCCTACCACGCTACTCTCACATTTCTACCTTCATGTTTGAACAACTGCACTACCTATGTAGGTGTCGCATTGTCAAACCGCTGATACCCATCCAGCTGGGAGCAGGACAGTACCCCCGGACATTACCTTCTGCCATTACCCCCCTGACATTACCCCCCCGGCATTTAGTATACATATTCTATACATACATGTATTTTACATGTATTAGGCCTATATTTATTATTTATATATGATATATAAAAATTATATTAATATAATTATTTGTTAGCTTGTATCTTGTGTGCCTGCGCTGCTGTTTATATCACTCTAAGTAGCTGATCCCCGACATTTAATATATAATAGTCTATACATTTATTCATAATATACATATATATTACATGTATTATATTTATTATTTATTTATAATATTTATTTTGGCCCAGTAGGTTGCAGCACCGAGCCAGCATGGTTTATCACCCCGGACACTCTACACCGGTTTATTCCATCCGCGGGATATGCTTTAGGGGAATAGATTATCACGGGACACCGGCATGGAAAGATTAGGCTGTATTAACTATTAATAAGTAAACTGAAATTATACTAAAACTTAATAACAAGTTAATATTATTGAGCTACCTCCTAAAACCCAGTACGACCTTAGCGTGAGGATCTTATTCGAAAATTTGTCCATGACTGCATCGGTCTGAATGATGGAGGCAGCAGGGAATAATTCATATTGCGAGAGTATTAGAAGGCGAGAACGCGCACACTAACCCCGAGCGGGGGATTAATCTGACCGAACAGACCATCCACCATAGTAAAAACCAGTTGTTGGGGAATTACACCCTATACAGGTGGGATGCACTTAAGGGAATGAAGAGATGGTGGACTCGGCGGAGTGAAGCAAGTTAAGAAAGCCATGACTAGGGACCTCTCCGAAGAACTGACGGGTGAAGTAAAAGAACTGCTAGGAGAACTAAGGCGAGTACCGCGATGTATTTAGAGTAAATCAAATGCATTTTGGTAGGACATCCGTTAGCAAACATATTGATACTGGCAATGGTACACCGGTCCGACAACCGATAAGACGGGAACCATTAAATTTTGTCTATTGGGCTGCCATGGATGAGCAGCTAGAACAGATGCAGAAGTGTGAAATATTGAATCCGCCAGTATTGAATGGGCCTCTAATGTGGTGCTGGCGCGAAAGGAGGACGGTGCAATGCGATTCTGCATTGAATATAGGTGCTTAAATGAGAAGACCAAAAAGGATTCCTATCCGTTAACCCTGGAGGACGAGTGTCTAGATGCGCTGACAGAATAAAGGAGGTTCAGAACGCTGCTCCTTCTCAGTGGGTACCACCAAGTGGCTATGGACCCTAGATATGCAGATAAAGACGGCTTAATCTACTAGAATAGGTAAATTTAGATGGAAGTTAATGCCCTTTGGACCTCATAACGCGATCGGTTCCTTTCAGCATCTAATGCAGAGGTTTTCAAACTGTGGTGTCGCTAAGGGGTAGGTGAAAATTTTCGAAAACTTACAATTTTCTATAATTTATGGACTTCATGTCCATCTTTCTTTCATTAGCTATTCTACGTCCACCGTTCGCTACTTTTTCTGTGCATTTCTATGGGTTTCTTTGATTAGCTATTCTATGATTTTTTTAACGTTGAAACGTCACAGCCTCGTCATTTATTTCTTTCGCAATAAAAATAATAATTAGGCGTAGGCTACACAGTACTCTACTAAATACTACATACCATCGACGTCTTCTTCTTTTGGTTCTTTGCCTTGCTAGGCAGGTTCGTACGTCCAATTTCGCCATTCATCACGTTTTCTGGCTCTTTCCTGCGGTTTGCTGTAATCCTCCATCATCCAGTCCAACAACATCATTCTCGGTCTTCCTCTTGTCTTCTTCCCCTCCATTCTTCCCTCAATTATAATTCTTAGAAGGGAATCTCCCCTCATGATGTGGTCCAACCATTTTCTTTGTCTGCTTCTTATTATCCCTATCATGGATCTTTTTTCGTCCACCATTTGTAGTATGTCTTCATTTGTCCTCCGATCCATCCAGCTGACTCTCTCCATGCTTCGCCATATCCACATCTCAAAGGCCTCCAATCTTCTGATGTCTTCCTTCCTTAGAGTCCATGTCTCTGATCCATATAACACCACACTCCATATCATAGACCTGATAATTCTTTTCCTCAGACTCTTGTTTATCTTTCCTCTCTTTTCCTTTCTCGATACCATCGACGTACATACAGTAGCCTATATTTATATTATTATAATTTAAAGCCAACAATGGATAAATGGTTGAAACAACCACTTAAAAGGAAGTCAGAGCTTCTCAACGCAGCCGCTAGCACTGAATCCGCCGAGACTGACACTCGAGACGCGACCCTAACGCGGACGACGAAACTCGTAAGCAACGTAAGATTAGACGGTATGACGATGTAAATTTATCCTTTGGATTTACGTGGTGTGGCGATGAAAATGAACCCAACCTCAATGTGTCAACTGAAGTGAAAAGCTTTCAAATAATTCAATGAAACCTTCTCTACTTCAACGTCATTTCAATACAAAACATCTTCTCCTTAAATATAAACCACTTGAATTATTTAAACCAAAAAAATTGAAATGCTACAAAGTAAAGAAAGTTAAAATTATATTACTTTTAAACTTTTCTACCTATGACTAATACCCGGTTACACCAATGATGAAAAGGAGTTGCTAATTGCAAGGGGACTTCACGCTCGCATGTTGTTTTTATTATTTAGTATTATTATTAAATAAATTTATAACGCGCGCAAGGTCACACCGAAATGTGAATCTGAGGCGCGGATAGTCAGCCGCCAGGTGAAGATGCACTTAGATATCCAAATCCTTGAAAGCCAAAGAGAAATAGTGAGTTTTGAGTCGCCTTTTGAAGGAAGGAAATGAATTTGAGCTACGAAGAGAGAGTGGTAGTCGATTCCATTTCTTTGGAGCAGAGGCGTGGAAGGCACGAGAGCCCATAACTGTTCTGCATCGTGGCTCGGCTAGAAGACCTGTATACTTGACGATCGCAAGCAACGAGGAGGGATGTAAGGAGTTAGTAGGCATGAATATAGGTAGGTGTGCTGGTGCTGAGGGCTTTGTAGGTCAAACGGGCCAATTTAAATTTTATTCTGAATTCAACAGGAAACCAGTGCAGCTCATGGAGTAGGACTGAGGAGCATGTTCGGAGTGGAACACGTAACACTACACGAGCTAAAGAGTTTTGGATTCGTTGCAGCCTTTTGAGTTCAAGATCTGAGACACCCACAAAAAGGGAATTAGCATAATCAAGACGAGAGGATACAAGTGAACAGGCTATAGTTTGAGACATATTCTTAGTTAGAGCCGACTTGATGTGACGTATTGCCCTGATGTGATAGAAACAAGATTTACAAAGGCTTGTTATGTGCGGTCTGAATGTAAGCTTACTGTCCAGGGTTACCCCAAGTGTTTTGACAGTATCTAAAAGTGGCCCAGCATTTGCTAGGTCGACGCTAGGAAGTGAAGGGAAAGAACGCAGGCGTTGGCCTGAACCGAACAGAATTGCCTCATACTTGTTTGGGTTTATGGCCAAACCATTAAAACAGAACCATGCATACATAGATGAGAGGCACTCTTCAAGTTTTAGTTTACCAGACTGGTCAGTGTGTGACAGAGCAATATGTAGCTGAGTATCATCGGCGTACTGTTGTAATTGGATTCCCAAGTGCTTAGCTATATGACTAATTGGGGAAGCAAAGACTGTAAATAATAAAGGGCCGAGGACAGATCCCTGTGGTACTCCAGCAGTGCAAAGTGTGGACTCAGACCGAGCGGTACCGATGCGTATACCTGCTGACTACGGTCACCCAGGTAAGAAGCTAACCAGTTTAAGGCAGTCCCAGAGACTAATTGGGGAAGCAAAGACTGTAAATAATAAAGGGCCGAGGACAGATCCCTGTGGTACTCCAGCAGTGCAAAGTGTGGACTCAGACCGAGCGGTACCGATGCCTACCTGCTGACTACGGTCACCCAGGTAAGAAGCTAACCAGTTTAAGGCAGTCCCAGAGACACCGAAGCTCTTGGCGAGTCTTGAAAGAAGTAGCTGGTGCACGTTCTACGGTGTCGAAGGCTGCACTGAGGGTAAGGCATACTGAGAGGCAGGCTTTACCATTGTCAACACAGGAGAAGATGCTATCCAGTGTAGAGACAAGAGCAGTTTCAGTGGAATACCCTTCGCGGTAAGCTGAATACCCTGACCGATAAGGGCTGAAGTTAGGAGAAGAAGTGATGTGTTTCTTAATACGCGTAAGAAAAAGACGTTCAAGGATCTTGGAAATGTGATTGAGGTTAGAGATAGGTCGGAAGTTAGAAAGGTTGCTGGTGTCAAGGTCGGGTATGATATGATTTTGTGGGAGGTACGCCAAAATTCGATTTTTTTTACCTGGGGTACAATAAAAATAAAGTTTGAAAACCGCTGATCTAATGGATATTGTCTTATCTAGTTTGAATTTTGAGATTTCAAGATTTGCCTGGTCTAATTTATATTATACTGTGTTATCTAGCTTTTCCATGTACACCTACAGCGTTATGGCTGTTGTTACATAATCGATCTATTTTCCTGACTTATCCCACAACCGATCGTCTGTTTACGGCATAGATAGAGCAAGCTTGGACTGGAAAGCAACCGTAACTCTGCCTATTTGCTATCTTGTGCATAGGTGACACTAACTTAGCGGAATTCTCATCCCTTCAGGGCCTCATACATACTTACATAAGAATTGAGGTGAAATAATCTGCCTGGTACAATTTGGAGTATCGCATTTGAAGAGGTGATCGAATAGGTACTGAACTATTCGCGGCACCATGCACTAGAGGAAATTGTCGGAGAGCCCATCGTGGTCATCGTTGCAAGTTGAGACCCACCCTTGTAAAGTAGATCTTGACAATAACTAGACTGTGCAGACCATGTTGCTTTGCTGGAAAAGATTCTAAAGGAAACCCTTATGGCACTAAGGGATTACAATTTGGAGGCGCCCAAGACAATCGATATGAAACTCAACTGGGGAAACCAAAGATCCAAGCACTGTGGAATTGGCATCAGGCACGTAGAGAAGACGTCTCAGCACCCAGTGAACTGATGGACGTTTGCGTCTACCAGAGTCTACAGCATTGCCACCGATTCGGAGATTAAACATAATGCATCAAAATAGTCCAGTTCTTAATAGATAGATAACATCTGTGGACAAAAACATCGGCGCTTAAATATTCAACTTAACAGCAAGCTCGAGCTGTACAGGTACTACAGAATGCATGTTTTGCCAAGGGTTGTCTGTCTGAAAATAGTTTTTCGAGTAATAGAAGCTTCTTTAATCGTTACTTGAAAACCTTCTCTTTCGCCGCGGATTGGCTAGGCAAGCTTCTGTCTTGAAGTGACGCCAAGTAAATGTTCTATAAAGAAACAAGAAAATAGAATAAATGAATTAGTAATTCAGTGATAAATACTACAAACATTATCATAGTCATCAGCGTAATCGTCGTCAACGGTGTTAGTATGATTAAGAACATTTTCAACGCGCGCTAAGTCACCGAGAAGTGTGAATCTGAGGCACGCGTAGCAGTGTTGGTCAGCTACTTTTCAAAGTAACAAGTTACACTAAGTAGTCATTGGAAAGGGAAAAGCAACCAATTGCGGATTACTGTTACTTGGCAAAAGTAGCTAAGTATCTTTAGCTACTGTATATGGGAATGTTAACTTGAACTTTCAGCTTTCCCCATGATAAAACTAGACTTTGAAATTGACGAACAAAAAGAAAGAGTTCAGAGACATGAGCAATAAATGAAAATATTCGGGTCACTCTAATTTGCAGGTGGATGCCAAAAGCACCTAAGCTTATAATAATGTTTATAGCGCCATAATCGAAAGACCCGAACACAAGTTGATCTAGAAGTAAAGCAAAGGAACCAAGTTTTTTCATTACTGTTATTATCATAAATTAATTAGTTACCGCTGTGTGATACTTTTGGTAAAAAGTAACTAGTTACCAAAAACGTTACCGAAAAAGTAACTAATTACAAAAGCGCATTGCAAGTAACGCGGAAACGCATAACACTGGGGTGTCACGACAACTCGTCGAACGACATTTCGTCTACGACACTTCGTCGAGCGACAATTCGTCGAACGACATTTCGTCTACTAAGTTATTTGATATTGTCACTTTAAAATGGAAGCTGGATTGATGAAAAAAAACTGTTTCCCGAAATGGAAGTGGGATTGATGAAAACATTCCTGTGTTGAAATAGAAGCTGAATTGATCGAAATAATTTTTCACGTAAAAATAAGCTGGAAATCAACCTGGATGCATGGATGAAAATAGGTTTCCATTCAACAGAGGCTGGATTGATGAAAATAATCTTGTCAGTAATTAGAAGCTGGATTCCTGAGAATATATAGCACGTTTTAGCGAAACTATAAGAAAGCGGCCTCTGTTGATTAGCCGTAATTGATACAGATACACTATTAGACGAAATGTCGTTATACGAATTGTCGTAGACGAAGTGTCGTTATACGAAATGTCGTTCGACGAGTTGTCGCGGAACCTAACACTGGTGGTTAGTCACAGTTAGATATTCAGATATATCTTAACCAGTTGAGACAGCAGGGCCTACATATCTCGAAGCTGGACGTCATTTTTCAAGCGATTGTTATTTTAAGAATCTTGTATGCTCTACCTTCCTTTGCTGGATTTCTCACGTCACATGATATTGCGCGCATTAATGCAGCCCTGGAAAAGGCTCGCAGATGGCGAATATGTGAGACGATCCAAACGGCAGAAGAGCTGATTGCGCGAGCAGACAGGAAGCTCTTCCAGAAATCACAATTCTTTGACCTCTGCATTCATCAACCATTGCCACCTCTTCGTGAGGTCAAGTACTTACTTCGCAAGAAACAGGACATCCTTTCATGCTACCTTTTGTTAAATCTAAATTGTTTAGAAGCAGCTTTGTTAACCGATGCATCTATAGTTATATTTAGTTGTGTATGTGTGACTTTACTATCTGTTACTGTTGTAGTTTTCTTAAATATATGTAATCGTCGTATACAGTGTAATGCATGTGCGCTTGTCATATGCAAATAAAAGCTACTTCCTTACTTACTTACTTAGATGTTTCAAAGCCAATGAGAAAAAGTAAGTGATGAGATGTTTCTTAACAGAAGTGAGAGAGTTCGAGCATCGGATAAACATTGGTATCCGGTTCGGTTCGTAGGCAGCAGCAGAGAATGCACGAGAGACCATAGTAGCAGCATTTTGCTCATTGTTAAACCTTCCAATTCTATCTTAACAAGTAGGACCCGATCCATGAAATTTGGGATAAATCAAGGGACATAATTATATGACCGTTGAGTAACTAAAAGAACGGACAACGCAATGCGTTTATTTGCTTGTGTTCAGCAGTGAGGTACACATCTGTAGAAACCAAATTTAAAATCGAGAGAAAAATTAATTTATGCAAATTTCAAACCTAAACGGAAAACGTTCTTCTTCTGCCGTTCCATTACTAAGAAAATATACAATCTGAAAATTTTAATCTTGAAAAGCGTTGCATTAAAGTCTGACCTGTCTGCAAGACGATCGAATTCGACGGTCTGAGATCAGTTCCTAGAGAGCGTTCGTCTGCTGCTTCTGTTTGAGTGGCTGTCGCTGACCATCTACCTTTGCCTCAACCTCATCATCTGCTTCAGTGTCTACATATACCTGGGTGGGTATATGACAGCCGCCGATGTTCTGTGCACTGAATGCGTCCTCGGGCGTTGCACCCCGCACCACGCAAGGCTGCCCTGGCATGAAACAACGGCACACAAATACCTGGATGTAGGCATTACAAAGGGTGGAGTAGATTGAGCGTGATTTTCATAAAACTAAAACGCATCAGGTATCAAAGACTAGTCCTTTCAACCGACTGAGAGTAGAAATTCATCTGAAATCCTTCATTATTCTTGCAGAATTCTTAAAACGAGAAGAAACAAAATTAATTACGCATTGATTTTATTTCCGCCTGAGTTGAAATGCATCAATCAATGACACTTAGTGGCAATTTACATCCAAAGATTTCAGCTAAAAGCGTTAATGATGTACATATATCTTACAATACAATACAATACAATACAACTTGCATTTATAACGCGCCTTAATAAAACAAAGTCTTACTCAAAGGACGCGTTATATGTGATGTAGGCCTATATACACTGTGTCCACGATAAAGTAGAACACTAGACTTTGTGAAATATCTTGGTCAATTGTAGTATCATAGGTACTAAATTTGGTGCACGTGAACTATCTCCACTAATGGATGTTCTGGCGACTCCCTTGGCAGAAATAATCAATTGCTCGCTTAGAAATGGGGAAGTTCTCTGTGAGATTAAAATGGCCAAGGTAATACCTATACATAAACAGGGAAATAAAAACGAAATATAAAATTTTAGGCCTATTTAAATTTTGCCTTTCTTCTCTAAAATCTTTGAAAGAATAATGTATGATAGACTGTTCTCTTATATAAATCATAGAAATCTCCTTTACCCCCTTCAGCATGGATTCCAACCTGGTCACTCAACCTCTATGTCGTTACTGGATATTCAGGATAGGATCTCTAAGGCCATGGATAGTAATGAATTCTCTATAGGCATATTCTTATACCTCGCCAAAGCATTTGACACGGTAGACCACAAAATTCTTCTACCAAAATTGGAACACTATGGCATTAGGGATAAATCACTTGATTGGTTTAAAAGCTACTTAACTGGTCGATCTCAGAGGGTTTTATGTAATGCTAACTTTTCTAATCTGCAATTCATATTATATGGTGTTCCGCAAGGCTCAATCCTTGGGCCTCTTCTGCTTTTAATTTATATTAATGATCTTCCCAATTCCTCATCACTGCTACGTTATATCTTATTTGCTGACGACTCCAATGCCTTCTTATCTCACTCTTCTTACGACCAGCTGATAAAATTGGCCAATGAGGAATTGACCATGGCCGCTGAGTGGTTCAAAGCCAACAAATTATCATTAAATCTTTCTAAAACTAATTATATAATCTTTAGAGCCTCCAAAAAAACCATTGACAATACAATAATTCCACAGGTTGAAACATCTAAATTTCTCGGTGTCTTCATTGACCAGCACTTGAAATGGAATTCCCATATTAATGAAATATCTAAGAAAATCATGAAAAACATTGGAATAATTAGAAGAATATCTTACCTGCTCCCCTCTCAAATACTTAAGAACTTATATTTTGCTTTAATTTACCCCTATTTAATCTACTGCAATCTTATATGGACTTCTACCTATCCTACACACTTAAAAAAGCTACAGATCTTGCAAAAAGCTATACGTTTGATCACTAACTCGCCCTACAATTCGCACACTAAACCACTCTTTATCCAACTCAATTTACTAAATATTGAGCAAATTAAATATGTTCAGACTTGTAAACTTATGTACCGGTATGACAATAATTTGCTTCCCCGGCCTTTTCATCCTTCTTTGCTCCAGCCTTGCTCACCACCCAACCCAGAAGTAATCGTTCTTATATATGCAACTTTGCTAGAACTAATACCCTCAAATTCTCAATTAGGTATCAAGGACCCCTTTTATGGAATAATTTACCGCATCTCATTCGATGCGATGTTGGGTATTTGCGTTGTACTGCTTCTCAAGTTGTGAGATTACTGGAATATAATGTAAAAAATTTCAATTTAAGGTCTGAGTTCTTCTGGGTGCCAGGCGTCTACTGAACTTTCTCTCCCGGTGCATTGGCACCAAATGCTCCCAAGGACTCGGCGCCTATGGACAGATGGTAATGAGTGAAAGACCTGTGGAGGGATGGCAAGAGGTCAGTTTTTAGCGTTTAGCCCTCAGATTGGCATTCCTAATGAAAAATATGGTATTGGCCGTGGATAAACTTTTAATTACGCCATATCGATTTGATTGTGTTATTCTAACTTTCATTTTTTTCTACACATGAATAAAACGTTCACAAATTATCGTTCAAAAATTGCCTAAGGTCGAAGGTGAACTCCACAGTGTACCACTTTACCCTTCGCACAATTGTATGTCTGCCTAGAGACAGATGATGCATGAATATTCATTAGGCAAATTCACGCTCATCGTCTGATTGGTTGCCAGATTCCCTTGAAGCAGTTTCTATGTGTAGGCCCTACTGTGGTCTTGTAATATGCGATTGGAACTGCTGCTATCAGCTGCGTACCGTCGCCCGTTCTCTTACGCCTAGCGCCACCATGGCCCGAATGCTTTCTTTCATCACATCCCGCTTCTATTAGTCTATTACTGTCCATCACTCTACTCTGGCCTCCCATCTATTCGAATAACGCGCCTGGACCGACTCTTGCGCTCGGCTGGGCAAATCCTTAAATTTGATCATGTCCCCAGCTATATGTAGAAGGCATTGCGCTGGCTCTCCACCCGACAGCGCATTGAATACAGGATTGCCACCCTGGTTTGGCGATGTCAACTGGGCCTCGCCTCAAACTATCTGCGAGAACTTTGTTTCCTCACTTCGAGTATTCAAGACCGCCGCCCTCTCTGCTCCGCAGAGAAGGGGTGCTTCTAGTCCCATTTGCACGAACTGCAACTATGCAGAACCGAGCTTGTCATAACAGTCTCTCTTCTCCAGTTTCTTAGTGAACCTGAAATTATATCCACGTGTATTATGTTGTAATTTGACAAGTCAGTATTACATATTGACGAATGGAAAGCCATAGACCGTTGTGACAGAACTCGGGAGCGCTGAGAAATGATCGGTCTTTCCAGAATGCGTCTGGCCAACCGTAATGTGGACAATTAGGTGTAGATAATTATAATGTTAACTCTTGATGCCGGCCTATGTACAACAGTCCATACTAGTACATAGGCATGCACCAAGAGCAGAAAAGTGAAAATGAGTAAATTATATAGAGCGCTTTCAGCACATACACTGTACATAAAGTATTAACGGATTCACGACGTAATACTGCATCTGTGGCATTTTGTTACAAAAGATTATTGTGATGCTGTGTATTAGCTCATTTTGTTAACGATCACTATCGAAATAAGTCTTTGGTGATATGAGAGAAACAATGAAACGAATCATTCCATAAATATCTATGGTGTAGTTAAAAGCTACTTAGTGTATCATGGTACGTGCAACCTAAGCATACATCTAAGACCACTTGATGAATTAGGCATCTGAACGTTACTTATCTTTTTGTTCAAACCGGGTTTTTCTGTCTAACGCCTCGTCGTTTAAACATTGATTTTGCAATGATGATGGCCTACATCTGTTTTGTGCAGGATGAGTCATTTTCTTCGAATTTAAATCTATTTTAAAGTCACTTGGCGTCTTGGGTATTATCTTGATACACTTTGCTTCACAGTTTTGCCACTAATAATTATTGTTTATTTAGTCGTCATTGTGTCGTCTTTGGACACTCCCTGTCCGCGTGTATGCGTGGTGACAGTTATGTGGACGTGAACCCAGGGATGGGCAGTAATTTAATTGATGTAATTGAAATTACGTATTTGAATTACAATTGTAATTGGTAATTTGTAATTTGTTGCTCTGGATCAACATAATTTTTAATTTGTAATTGAATTACTTTTTTATGTAATTTGTAATTTAAAATTACATCTGTAAAATCAAATTACTTTGAAAAGAAACTAGAACCAGAGACTACACAACGAAAGCAGTTTTGAAATCATCTTTTATTTATCTTGATCACCATCACTCTGGAATGATTGATAGCAACGTTGAACTCGTTGAATGCTATCACAAAATTGGAGCCATTGTCAGAAATGGTAGCAGCAATGTCGTCATGTGTCAGACCGAACTTATTATGTATTGCATAGGCCTATATGAGTTGCGCTACTCCATCACACGTGTGTGATCCAACAAAACTTCTGCATGCTAAGGCAACTGAGCGTCGCTCAAATGTAGATGCATCGATCCAGTGACAGGTTACTCTCACATAGGCCTAACTTCTATGTTTAGTAGACCACACATCTACAGTCGTGCAGACAAATCGTTGTTCAGATAATTCTTCTTTTGCTGCTATCATTCGATTCTCTACTGCATCACCTATTCGTCGACCTAACGTACGTTGGGCCATGACTGTGGTATCTGAGTTGAGACCATCTGCAAGCTCTTAAGTTCCAGTTGCTCAGCGATTGATAAAGAATGCATTCCCTTTGTCACAAAATTTGTTATCAGTGTATCAACCTTACTCTGTGGTACTGTTTGTTTCATTTTAAAAGTGTCTGTTGACACTGCTTTGGTTGATAAGGAAAAAGATGCTTTCAGAACTGAATTTGTCACTATTCAAGAAAAAATTAAATAAACAGTTCCAAACATCATACTACAAATGAACATGGGAAATAAAGCACGTGTTTCCTGACTGAATTTCTTGATCTCAATTATGTATGTAATTTGTAAATTGATGTAATTGAAATTACGTAATTTGTAATTTCAAGCAAATTTCTAAACTAATTTGTAATTTGTAATTCAATTACTTTCCCAAAGTAATTTGTAATTTGTAATTCAATTACATTTTACTGTGTAATTTGCCCATCCCTGTTTGAACTGCCTGGTCTAGTTGTACCACGTGGCGTACGTAAGACTATTTTCAAGCATCACTCGCGGCGGACGGCCAGTGCTAGGGTGGCGTGTGCCTCTTCGTTGCACTCGTCCTTTACTCCACATGTAGCAGCCAGGCTTGATGTCTATATCCAGGCGGACGAGGACATCCACTTGCGATGGATGTAGTCTGCAGTAGAGCTCTGCGCCGACTTAATAGTGTCGGCGGCGGCGCGCCGGTCATTTTTGGTCGGCGGCGGCGGCGCGCCGCCGACCAACAAAAATCGGCGGCGGCGGCGGCGCGGCGCGGCGTGGTCGGCGCCGGTGAAAGATCCAAAAGTTTATGAGGGGGTTCAAAATGGCGTCCGAACTTTGAACTAGTTTCAATTTCCACACTGTAATTCTAGCATTTTAAACTGTCATCTGAACAAATTGCTCTATTATTTCAATGCTGATAGGAATCAGCCGTCACTCGTAGTTAGGATGTAGTTTGAGTCGTGTTTGAGTTTGACTACATACAATACAAGCAAACCAGACATTTATTGAAGTTAATATAAAAACTAGAAAACAGGGCCCACGTTCAATTTCCAAGAACCCCATTAGCCTTTAGTAAACGAATTGCTGACTATAAGACACAATTCTAAATATAATAATCTTCGTTTGTTATATCAAACTGACACACCGCAGTATGGTTTTTTTTAATTTTTTTAATTTTAATTTTATTTATTTAAACCTTTGTGAACCAATATATAAACATAGACACAGCAAATCAATATAATGCAAACAGTAAATAGAAAAACATACACTCAGCAAAGAAAATTTTAAGAAATCATTGGAACGCAGGCAACAACGGGGGCCCAGAAGGGATAAGAATCCCGCTTAGAGGAGGGACCCCAATTACCAGGTACTAAATTATAGGGACGGAACGGATAACTTAAAGTGTCTTAGAACAGGTTACAATTATTCATAGCATGAACGGATTACCACAAGTTATTAAATAAATCGAATTTAACTGTTTGGCAGCTATGCACGGCGTCCACCACGTCCTACAGCTCATTTTACGAACGCCATATTATGGCGAATGAAAGGCTGAGTCGAACTTTGGAGGGTAGAGGGAATTGATCCGGCATCCATGGTGATCTTCTACTCTTCGTGCCAATGTGTTACCATTTACCATAAACCCCCTCCACGGCGTATCACATGTAATTAATTTTAATCATTTTCAATTTGCTAAAACTTAACAAATTAACAGGAAGAGTGCATCCTGTAGTTATAGATTAAGGAGTCCTGGTGCCATCTGTTTTTACATCAAAAACTGCTTTTCCGCGCGTTTGCTTTTAGTAGCTTCAGCCATGGCGATACTTATAATTATATCCAATTTATCACAATTAGAGTTAATTGTATTTATTTCAAGAACGTGAATTGATTTTTAAATACCAAATAGTCTTTGTTTCATAGCAGTTTAATGATTAAACATTTTTAACTGCTATGGATTAAACTTTAATCCATAGCAGATAAAAATGCAGATCGCCATTAGTAGGCTACTTGGGGATTTGCAATTTCTTAAAACGCATGCCTATCCTAAACGCTGTATGACTTTGGTTTAGATGCACTAGAAATTTGATATAATTATATTACACTGTTGGAGCATGAGCTGCATGTGCTAATTTGATAATGGATATGCTTAAGCCTGCAAGATGATCAGATTGAGTATCATATCACGGATGAATCATTCACTGTGTATGCGTTTTGTGAATGGATGACTCGCACGTTGGAACTTTTAGCCTAAATCCTGAGAGAGAGGACACTTTGTTCACTCGGAAAATGAGGGTTAACTCAGGGTCATGCCAATCTTCCGTGGCATGTCGATGCTGTCTGTCGTCCCCCTCCGGCCCCTCCCTACTTACAAACCTTAAGATAGACAGAACAGCAATATTTGGGGAAGCAAATTATTTGGGTCAAGAAAAGAACTAAACCTCGCTTATGCGAAGCCCGTGGCTCGTTATAGCAGCGCACCTTGACGGGCGGGTCTGGTCGTGAGGGGTGCCGGCATGTAACCAGGAGGCGTGCGAGGGCGGTTCGCCCCCGACCTATGACTTTTAATACTGCCGATATTGCATAGATTATAATAAAGTATTCTTTACATGTACGTACATTCACTGAAAGCTGGACTGAAGGGTTAACTTAACCCCCACAGGTAATTTCATGGAATTGACTGGAGGGGTGGAAAATGAATTCAAAGGTTGAACACTCCCAACCCCCGACAATTCAATCACCGTATAAATATATATCCTCTGTCTTACATATATGTAGTATGCATGTAGGACAGAGGACCTTTTCGATTTTCCCTCATTCCTATCCGTCTATTCAATCTATCTATCAATTATTCAATCCACCCATCAATCCATTCATCCATCTATCCATCCCAACAAACCATCCATCTATCTATCCATCCATCCCATCATCTGGTTGCTGTCTGCCTGTCTGTGTCTGTGTCTCTCTGTCTCTGTATGTCTATTCTATTACCAACTGAAGCAACAATTTATTGTGAAATCATGCTACAACATGATAAATGCAACAAAACAATTAAACACTTCAGCGCGGCATCAGCGGCGCGCCGAGGAATTATCGGCGGCGGCGGCGTCGGCGCGCCGATCCACAAACATCGGCGGCGGCGGCGTCCAAAAAATGTCGGCGGCGGCGGCGCGGCGCGGCCGGCGCAGGGCTCTAGTCTGCAGCTGGCAGCTTCGACTGTTCGGTCGTTGCCCAGCCAGGTCGTGGTGACCTGATGGTCCAGCGCTCTGTACATCGATGCGGGCGCACCGTGTCTTCTCATGCATTGGACCATCATACTGGAACAGTCCTCCATTAACAATTCGTAACATTGCACCGCACGCAGCTCAGGAAGTATTTTCGAAATTTAAATCGGTTAAATCAGTTTAAATCTGTTTAAATCTGTTATGTAGCTACGTTTCGCGCCTTCGTGAGGTTCATGTAAGGCGTTATATAAATGGCCATGTGCATATCTCTCGCTGCGTATACGGCTGCACAAGGCTACTCATATTGAGATATTGCTATTGTATCTTTGGAGGGTCTTCTTTTTAAAATCACAAGTCTATCACCTTCCTTGCTCTGCAAGTGCATGAACTCTTTTCTGTTTGATCATCGATTTTCCTGGTCGAGTGCGCTGCTGATGAGTTTTTTCTTGAAGTTGTGCTTTACAAGTTCTCATTTAAGTTATCTTGTTACGGTCTTTGCTACTAACAGCCGTCAAAGGATCATTACGGGTGACCTAAACATCCACTTGAGGACTCAGGTTCTCCAGTAACTGCCCATTCAACGACCTCATCCATCAGTTCCGACTGGCTCAACAAGTGTCTGCCAACGGACAGTTTTGGTGGTAGCTTGGACATGAAGATTACGAGAGCTGACTATGTTGATCACGATCTCAGAGTAAAGCCATCATCCCCTCAATTCACGGTCTCTACTCTTCGCCACGCCTAATCGGCACGTGGTTTACAGGTTTTCGTTTATTTTATGTAATGTGGTTAGGATTAAGGAGGACAATCAGACTAGTTTCGCTGAGGACCGTGCTGTCTAAATACATCACATCAATTATGTGCAAGACGTGTTCCGAAAGAAGGGAATGCTCTACTGATAGAAGGTGATCGAAAAACGTTGAAACTAACAACGACTGACAGCTCTTCGCTGTCCAGTATTCTTGGTCACCAGGCTTTAACCCACAACCAAACTGAAACATCATCTACATCAATCGACTATTTGTAATTTATGCGTGACAAGTTCTAATTGGTTGGCCGCTCAACTGAAGGTGCTCTACATGTACCTGCAATATTTCCTACGTAACTGAGTCTTAGAATGTGATGGGCCTAACCTATATTGCTTAGTTAGTTAGAATTCTATCTTATATTTCACGCCGCTTTAACACCTCAGACTGCCCCAAATAACTAGCACGTAAACTTGGTCCATGGTAATGAATTTATTGTACAATTAATGTATTTTGTTCATTCTGCAACACTGCAACTGCAATTACATTTTTAACGTACGCATATACGGTACGCGTCCGTTATTCTTTTCGAAACGTAAGTAAGGTAGGCCTACGCGCACGTTATTCCGGTAAGTAACTTATGGTCGAACTCTGGTTCTGACCTATAGTTACTTAAAACCAGCACACCTAAGATTTTACGTAAGTTTTATCATTCATCTAAGCTAACCACCACAAAAACTCAATTCTTTGAGATGTGAGGTAATAGTCGCGTTGTTGTCATCGTAACTTTCCGAGACCTTCTACTATTCCCAGGTGGGTGTCGCACTGACGAACCGCTGATACATAACTTTCTAGCTATCGTCCGTAATCACTAGAGGGCACCAGAGGCTCTAACGTCAATGTTGGCGATCTCCCGAGGTGACGAACGTTATAAAGATCATGGCTGGCATTCTGTTTCGGATTGCTATGTTCTTGAGTTGACTATATTTTTAAGGAAAGTATATTTCCATAGTAATATACACATTATCTGACATAACAACCGAACAGCATTTCACAGTCTCACAGAATAACAATTAGTACTAAGATTGTTCATTTCGGTACTCTGGCGAACCAACTAAAACTAAAACGTTTTGTAAAGTCACTGCAAACTACTGAATAGACGTATAACTACATATAAATGTACAGTAACGGCAATTATTATAAAGTGAAAACTTGACATGACATGCGGCGGAACTCCCTGCACAAATTTAACCTACCCGCGACATCATCCCACTTTCCAGGTTTGCTCATGAAGTTTCTTCCTGCTTGGTCTACAGCGAAATAGGACCTACTATGTTATACCTCAATTTGTTTTATCTAATAGTTCAATGTCATTCAGAAGACATTCAGTGACATTGCAGGAAAAAAAAAATTTTCATGCAGTAGATTGTTAATTATGATAGCCTATCCATTTTACTTATCGACATCCATATTTATCAAACTGAACTTATTGTTTACACAGCATCAGAAGGCTTTCTTCACAAGCCTATCTTATTTTGAAATTGGTTTGTAAGAGCTGGTAGAGAATTTGATGACGAAACATAGTTCAGATGGCTGCCTGTCTCTGTACTATACTTCGTTATTACAGTTGTCAATACATCTATACACAAAGCCTGACGATCTATCCTTTTTCAAGTACACAATTCTTTCCCAATCGTTGTGCTCATTCATGCATTTCTTTCTGCTTCAAGCGATAGTTGCATTTGTGATACATAACTTTCTACCTATCGTCCGTGATCACTAGAGGGCACCAGCGGCTCTAACGTCGATGTTGGCGATCTCCCGAGGCTACGAACGTGACACAGATCATGGCTGGCATTCTGTTTCGGATTGCTATGTTCTTGAGTTGACTATATTTTTAAGGAAAGTATATTTCCATAGTGATAGACGCATTATCTGACATAACAACCGAACAGCATTTCACAGTCTCACAGAATAACAATTAGTACTAAGATTGTTCATTTTGGTACTCTGGCGAACCAACTAAAACTAAAACGTTTTGTAAAGTCACTGCAAACTACTGAATAGACGTATAACTACATATAAATGTACAGTAACGGCAATTATTATAAAGTGAAAACTTGACATGACATGCGGCGGAACTCCCTGCACAAATTTAACCTGCCCGCGACATCATCCCACTTTCCAGGTTTGCTCATGAAGTTTCTTCCTGCTTGGTCTACAGCGAAATAGGACCTACTATGTTATACCTCAATTTGTTTTATCTAATAGTTCAATGTCATTCAGAAGACATTCAGTGACATTGCAGGAAAAGAGAAGTGATTATTTCATGCAGTCGATCGTTAATCTGATAACCATTTTACTTACCGACATCCATATTTATCAAACGGAACTTGTTATTTACACAGCATCAGAAGGCTTTCCTCACAAGCCTATCTTATTTTGGAAAAGGTTAAGAGCTGGTAGAGAATTTGATGACGAAACATAGTTCAGATGGCTGCCTGTCTCTGTACTATACTTCGTTATTACAGTTGTCAATACATCTATACACAAAGCCCGACAATCTATCCTTTTTCAAGTACACAATTCTTTCCCAATCGTTTTGTTCATTGATACTTTTCTTTCTGCTTCAAGTGACAGTTGCACTTGTGATTGGTGCAACAGTGTTGGTATCTGCCATTCTGCCAAACATCTGACGAAGTCCCTTCTTTACAGCTTCGTGCTTTACGGCGTAGATGAACGGATTCAAGGTCGTGTTGAGAAAAATCAGAAACACCGTCACGAAATAGACGGGACCCTCCGTTGTGTATCCTATGGTAGCGAACAAGAACCAGATCTGATTAGGAGTCCAGCAGAGGAAAAATGCCAGACAGATTCCGATCATTGTGGTTATGACGTTCATCTGGGTCTTGTTGGCTGTTGCCTGTTGGGCCACAGTATCGTTGTCCTGGTTGCTGTGGAACACCTTCATCTGGCCTCTGATCACTGCCAGGATGTGCCAATAACTGTAGATGAACAGCAACAGCGGCAAAAAGTATTGCCAAATCAAGATGATAATGGCGT
>JACEVL010001484.1:0-28464 GCA_020284085.1 Aporrectodea caliginosa
ATTGTTAGTCTTCATTTTTAGTTTTAGTTTTAATTGTGTGTCAATATTAGTTTTAGTTTTCGTTTTAATTTTTATGGATCTATTTTCGTTTTAGTTTTAGTTTTAGTAAGCTAATTTTAGTTTTAGTTTTTAGTAAGTTTATTTCAGTTTTAGTTGTAGTAATTTAATTTCAGTTTAAGTTTTGCCAATTATTTAATTCCATTTAAATTTTAAACACAAAAACTAAATATTCAGTGCTTGGTTGTCCCAGCACCACGAGCCACTTGAAGTTTGGTAATTTCGCATATTAGTGTTCCTAATTATTCGCCATTTGTTGTATGGGTTTTAGAGTTGGTCGAATACAAGTTGGATTGACGAAAAGATTTCTTGCTAAATAGATGTCGGATTGATGAAAATAATTTTTACTTATATGGAAGTGGGATTGATGAAAAGATTCTTGCTTAAATAGAAGTGGGATTGATGAAAAATAATTGTTGTATAAATAGAAGCTGGATTGATTAAAAGAATTCCTGTTAAATAGTACCTGGATTGATTTTAAGAATTCTCCCCCAAGTAGAAGTTGGATTGATGAAAAATAATAATGCTACAGTAGACCAGGCCCGCCGACAGAAATTCCGGGCCCCTAGGCAGAAGCAGTCAACTTTTTTGAACAAACTGAATTTTGTTCTTACTTCCACACAAAAATTTCTGATGACCTTTTTTTGCTTTTGCTTTTCCGTGAAATTAATCAGAAGGAAAATTGTCAAATTGTCACAAGCCGCATTTTCCGCCCTCCGGGCTCCCCTCGTTACGTGGTTACGTTTCTATTTTATAAGCAACATCATAAACTTTGTATATACATCATAAACTTTGTATATCTTATTATAATATATATCATAAGTTGATTGCGGGCCCGGCCCGGGCCCCTAAAAGTCGCCGGGCCCCTGGGCATTTGCGTCTCTCTCGGCGGGCCTGCACCAGTAACTTGAAATCAGCTTCATGCAGAAATTAGAAGTGCTGTGTTCAACCTAAAGTTGAACACGACACTTTGTCGCATCAAGCTCAATACTATAATAATAATAATCATCCCAAACAGGGCTGTCCTTTGGTCGACCATTGATACTCGTCACGCTACAAGTCAGAGACGAGTAAGGCTTTCGACCTAGTATGCATTAATTAAGTGAATTTGTCGCGGAAAAGTACCACAGCTTTTGTTAAAATCGAAATAGATGAATTCTTAGCGCAAAGTAAATAAATAAAAACTGGAAGTAGCAACATCTCGTTCTCGTTCTCCTCGCGTGTCTTAAAATGGATGAACAGATGTCAGCAGAGCATACCGTTTGCACATAATGCACACGGCAGTACAATACAAATGGTGGCCTAAATTAAGTAAGTAAAGAAAAATTCTTTAAAAATTATTTTTTGATAAATATAGTTTTAGTTTTCGTTTGATCAATTTTCGTTTCGTTTCAGTTTTTATTGCTACAAATTTCGTTTTAGTTTTAGTTTTCGTTGTCTGCGTATTTTAGTTTTAGTTTTCGTTTTCGTCAACGAAAACGTTCAATTTTCGTTAATTGACATTTTCGTTTTCGTTTTCGTTGACGAAAACAACACTACTTGTGTAACTAAAAGTTGGATTGATGACAGTTATCCTGGCCATTGGCATTAAAATGCCGTGTACATAAAACAATTTACAACGTTAAAACGAGAAATTACCCTGATTAGTCCGCTAATATTTGCTGTATTCTCCTTGGATCGGCGAAAATGCCTCAAGGAACCGCCCCAGACGGAAAGTTCCAGCTACAGACCAGTTACCCAAGTTATCCACGCAAGTCTAACTATGCCTGGCATGGCAGGGCTGCTAAAGAAAACATGTTATTGAAACTGAACACCAAGTAGGACGGACCTATCCTGAAGGGCGAGGGGTCGATACCTATCGAGCCCACACTGTATGGACCCCTCTCTGTATCTCTCCCACGCAACTACGGCTGTTATTGGCGATTATCCAACGCTCAATTCACAGAAATCAGGTCATAACGACTAATTTACGACGGCCGAAGAACAGACATTGCATCCGCATTGGAAAACTTTATTTAAAAATTGTGCAAAGAAAAATTTGACACATTTAAAAGTCATCAGAAAAATAACGTTTACCTTAATCCGCGCATGCGCACCAGGATGCCAATGTCCGCAGCAGGTTAAATGTTGTGGCGCTACATAAATTTCGATTCGTTAGTGAATTTATTTTGTAATGTAATTTCCTTCACGACATTTTTAAAGCCCTTAACGAAAGCTGTATTAGTGATCTAGTCTAATTGCAACACTGAATAGAGAACAATTAGGCCTAAGTAAGTTGAGCAGAAATTGGATTAAAATTGCTGATATCATATACGGATTCTCTTCCCTAAACACTAATAGTCCAATATGAATAACATGCCTGTAGTTTTAATTTTATCTAAACATTGCCTTAATCTTAATCTTCAAACATCCAATAAGACCTTCGTTTATCAACATTGCGCATAAGTTGCGCACTATTATCAGCTCATTTTTTTAATAAACGAAAATTGATTGATTGATCACAATAAAGAATAAATCAGGTATAGAGATAAGGCAGATTTACATGATTTATATCAAAACAAATTTAGAAGAGAAGGCGCTTTCTGACATAAATGAAACATAGTTTGCAAATAAATTCATCTCTTTTGAGTTTCATACTTACGCCACCTTTTCCTGAGTGTTAGGAACCTTTTATATAAGTTCTTTGGTCTAAGATGGAGGCGTTTGGATGTTTTAGAGGTTGTTTCAGTTAATTAATAAATTATTCTTCGTTTTAGTTTGTGAAAAATTATAGTTTATAAGAATTTTGGTCGTCAATATTGTTACAGTTTTTACTTTGCTAGCCTGAACGGATCCGTCATTAAGAAATTGCATTTTAGGAGTGTCGGTTAAAGCCGGTCCCAGGTTCGGAGGCAGTGTGGGGCATTCTAAGGAGATTCCTCAGCTGGGGGTGAAAACTATGCTATGAGCTGACTGAAATGTTGCCTCTAACTAAACACTCGATGGATAGCCGTGATGTTGTAATGATTGTGATGCAATGTCAGTGAAGCCATTTTCTGAATAAGGTCATTACGTTCATGCGGTATTGGAATACAATATGTAGTTTAGATTCTCTTTGTGCAGTACAGTAGTGTTCTTGTTGCAGCTTAGACCTGTCGTAATACTAGATCACATTTCTTATTGTAATGACGTGTGAATACATATAAAAAGTACACTATGAGCATGAAGTGCATTAAATACAGGAAATTATTGAATTTCAAAAGGTGCTATAAATGCCAAAATCAGGATGCAATCTGTTATTGGGCTTCAGCGCATATATTTCTGTATAGGTACATAAATGTTCACATAAATACAAACATGTAGAGGCATGCAAAGCTGTAAAGAATTGCTTTACCCTACAATCTGGTTTCAGGGAAACTCAACATCCCGTTGTTGATTCCGTTTCGTACAAAGTTCAACACGAAACGCATCAAACCAATTCACCTTGAACGCCGTGTATTGGAGGCGGTAACTCAGCCGATCTATCGCGAGCGGCTGTATGACCCGAGCAAGACCTGCTCGATTCTCATGAACAGAAAACAGGAAGCCATGCAACTCAAGAGATCATCGGAACTGGTATAAGATGTAGCAATTTCAAACTGAGGAAACAATTACCTTAATTTATCAAACGAGTGCTTACCTTTATGCAATAAATGAGCCATTAGATGAGTACCTTCATGCAATATATGAGTAGATACCTTAATTTAAAAAATGATCTGACCAGCACCTTCATTTAATAAATGAGCATTTACCTCCATTGAAGAACAAGCAGTTACCTTCATGCAATGGATGAACAGTTACCTTCGTGCAATAGTTGAGCACTGAGCAGTTTAATACCATTTGTGATAAATAAATAACTTTTTGTAAGAAATTAACAATTACGTTCATGCACAAATAAGCATTTACCTTGCTGCGTTAAACAAGCAAAACTTTACATTAATTAATTAACAATTGCTTTCTCAAAGTAAAGCTGTCTCCTTCAACTATTTTCATATAATAATTGCACGATTAACGATTACTTCGTAGGAGAACCGGTATGAAAGTTTTCTGATTCGTGAGGCGTGGAAGGTTCTCGATGTGAGCCAGATGGTCATTGCGTTTCAAGTGGACTCAGTGGGAATGAGAAGAAGAACGGCGATGCACAATCTGTTTGTCCCAATCAATCTCCTGCCAATCTATTTTCCACATGAAGTTATTAGGTCAGTTCAGTATACCTGTGTGTTCTGGATTGTATTTAGTCCATTGTCTTATAAACACCCTATTGTTACACAGCTCAATATAACTCACTTGATAATGCCTTACAAAATTCAGAAGTGCACATTGAAGCTGGGCAGTAGTAGTTTGAAACTAGTTTCCAGTGTTTAGCGACTTTTACAAGTTCGTGTAGAAAATGTTTCACCAAAACGAGAACCTGGTTCGATTTTTTAATTATGTTTACAAGAAACCTATTTACAATAAGATAAAGGCATTTTTACCAACACTCTTCCTTGTCTTCTAGTACTGATCTTACTTTTCCATACTTCTCACTTCCCTCATACCACGTGAAATTGAATCACAGGTATTTGCCTTTATTGGTTACGGTGTAGAACCCTGAGCAAGTCCTTCACTCACAATTGCTTAGCGCCATCTATTGACGTTTGGTCATTAGATAATGGGATAGCAATTATAATGATACCGCTTTTGTTGTACCTAGAAAAGCGATTGAGCCAACAAGACTGAGAAACCTGTTGCCTTTGATCTACAAATCGACCCTTGTGGTGACGGGGAAATCACTGTGCGTCAAGGAGATGATCGACGTCACGAAGAAGATACCGGACTTGGCGCTTCTTGGTGAGTCTTCCTCCTTTCGTGGTTTAAAGTCAATACATTAAATCAGATTTATAGGTAGTTGCAAAGGTTTAAAGTCAGGTTTATGTAGCTCCAAAGGTGGCATTGCTGCCTTGTTTACACTTTACACCCACCATTCTAGCGCATGCAGTTTTTAGCACACGCACATCTGCACCCCGTACAGCAGTACACTTGAGATGCACTATGGGATGGTTCATTGTAACACAGATTCTGAAAGAATTCAGCTGGAGATGTGAACTAAAGCTGAATCCATCGATAAAAAATGAATTTATTATGACCTTCAAGAAATCTACTCAGGAGCGCTCCCAGCCCAGCCATGGCAAAAGAAAAGAGTGTGTACTAAACGTGACTGGGAAACCAGTGCAGCGTGTTAAAGTGTTACCATAAGTTTTACTACAATACGGTTGGTTTCTTTTTTACAGGCGGATTTGTCGGTGATCGAATTTTAACAAAGCAGGGACTGATCGACTACGCGGCTCTTCCCGAAATGGATGGCATCCTCGGCCAGATGGTTGGAATTATCGAAGCACTGCCACAGAGAACACGGTCACTCCTTGGTGCCCAGCAGCAGAACCTCTCTCGAAACCTTGACCAGTATGTAGCGGACGGAAAGGACACAGTAAAAGCAGAACAGACTGGAACAAGTGGTGAAGCCAGTAGCTGATCAGTTCACTAGCTCATGTGCTTGTATTACGGGAACTCTCCATGTGGAGGGTACTTAGGTCTATTAAGTGTCATCGATAGATTTATGTGGTGAATTATATGACATGAGTGAATTATGGTGGTGAATTAGGTGACGTCGATTGAATTGTTGTGAATTAGGTGACATCGAGTGAATTGTGGTGAATTAGGTGACATCGAGTGAATTGTGGTGGTGAATTAGGTGACGTCTTTTGAATTCTGGAACTGCCATTCAGTGTGGAAGGGATTGGTTAGGTCAGTGCTGTCCAACCTTTTTGTCACCGCGGGCCACCAGAAAAGTTATTCTTGAAGCCGAGGGCTGCACCAGTCAACTCAAAAGCAACGACTAAAATTTATTAAAAATTAGTAACTGTATTAAATTAATTATAGAGTTATCATAATGAATGCGCCGTGGGAACTGGATCTTGTGTTGACATTGTCAAACGATAAACCAAGTTACGAACAAATAGCTATGCAAGTAGGGCAGTGACTGTCTTTTACTTTCTTTTTTCAGAAATTGCAAATATTTAGCGAGCTCGGGCGGGCCACTTAGAATCAGCTCGCGGGCCGCGGGTTGGACAGCACTGGGTTAGGTCAAGCGAGTAGGCCTATTTGATTGCAGATGTCGATAAAAAAGACTGAAATCAAGTATCTAATTATTTCAGTCTGGCTGTAAATGTATGTACATGTACGTATATGTGTATGGACAGAAATTATAATAATTTATTCTTTAATGAAGCGCCTGACAAACGCACTGTGCTGTACATGCAGTAGTGGCGCCAGGATTTCAGGTTTGGGGTCTAAGACCCCAATTCCTTCCCTTTCACCCCTCCTCTCTGGCATGGGCAGTGATTTCCAACTTTTGTTTGGGGGGACTGAGCCACCGATAGGGGGAGGCTTCGGCCCACCCTAGCCCCATGCTGGCGCCGCCACTGTGTACATGTACATGTTATTGCAATTAAACAATTCACAAGAACACAAATTACAGAAGACATAAATCAACAAAGCTGCAGCCATGCAAGGCGCAAGCTCATTGTACTTTTGCTGCCATCTAGGGAATGAAGGCATGAGCTAAACCCAGGGGCCTTGCGGGAATCGAACCAGGTTCGTGAAAACTTCAGGCAAGAGTGTTGTCCATTATACTATCCCCTCTCCTATAAGTGTACGCTGTAAATTTAATTACATTTATTGTACACGTATTTATAACTATATATATTATATAATAATTATATATATATATAATAATACCTGTCTTTCACCAAGCGGTACAATTTAGCGGAGGCGTAAGCTGGGGAGTAAAGGGCAGGTCCAGTGATGTGCTGGTCCTGTCTTCAGGAACATGCAGTGACGTAAATCACGAGGGGGAGACAGAGGGGACTGTCCCCCAAAGTTTTGACTGGGCCTATCTGTCCCCCTCAACAAATGCAAAAATCCGACCCCCGAAAAAATCTGTCCTCCCCAAGTTATGTAGGCCTACAGATTTTCGCCTCTTGGACCGTGGAATTCGTCCTTTGCCCGCACGAGAAAAGGCAGAAGGGCAGTTAATGGGCTCTTCCTCTGCGTTCCACTGTGAGGTAGGCCTATAATAGCTTTTCTTTACAGTTAGGCCTAGGCCTAAAGGTTTGTGGATGATTTAATAAAATTGTGGAAATTTCTCAGCTCCGCAAAAACCACATCAGCTAATAAACGCTAGAGCTATATAAAATCAAGTTCGCAAGAACCAGTTTATTTGTACTTCGCCTCTGCCCTGGTAGTGCCAGTGTGAAGCCTGGATATAGATGAGGGCGACGCTAATCATCTTTGTTCTAATTGTGACTAATTTAATACAGGCATCCGTGAGTGAACCCATTCATAGTGTCCTTGCACAGTAGGGTATAGCAAGAAATATGTTTTGGTTTAAAATGAACTTTGGCACAATCAGAAAGGTTGCTCCTGTCCCTAAACATAAGTATTAAAGAAAGATTGCATCAAATTTATGGCATCTAACTTTGCCGCCGAGCAACCAAAGTTTTGTCTACTTTCGCAGTTGTAAACCATGGCAAAAAAGACATGTACTGTGGAAATACCTTATTAAAAATGGCGTTAAAACTAGAAAGAAAGTTCCTGCCCCGTATTATGGGTGTGCTTGCGAGTTGCCAAAAAATCAGCTACATGTAATTGCAAATGTTAGACAGTTTTACATGATTAGAAAATCAGAACATTCAAAACAACTCCGGCGTCAAAATTGCGAAGGAAGTTGCTACAAATGTCATTGATGTCTGAATTAAAGCTGGAATTCCCACTAGCACCTTAAGATCCACAGAACACAAGTTGGAAGATTTGCATAAAGAAATAAGGAATGTTATGAAAAAGAAAGCATAAAATTAAGAAACAGCCATTAAAGAGCTCAGAGTGAATAGCTCGAAATTGTTTAGGGAAAGCTCTAACTGCTTGTCAGACGCTTGATGTCGTAAGTTTCAAACCAATTCATGGAGGTTTGCCAGAAATTAGAGGTTTTCAGAGTTTGAGTAAAGATCAAAGTTTCCTCTATGAAATGTGTTTGGCTGTTGAAAGTGGATCGATTTCGGAAAGTTTAATTAGCAGAGAGAATGGAAAGATAGCCCACAGTCATTGGCTTAGGCTACTACTGCTAATAGGTTGTAGGCCTACTTATTACGCCTTTACGTATCGACATCCCAACCATTCCAAAGTTTATTTTTTACATTAGCAGAATACATTATCAAAGTATATGATCCTATTTGGATTGAAATAAAGCTGAAGCCCCAGTGTTATGATGGTGCTACTCATTAGTTGAAAGCTATTCATTTATCACGTTCTTACCATCCATTGAGAGATAGGTCGTTGATAAATGTATTCAACAGAATGGCTTCTATGGTCATTGGTCACCAAGAAAATGTGTTACTGAATATGATGATTGATGAGAGAAAACACATACGAGATCTGGCAGCCAGAAGAATTAAAGTAGAAAGGGAAGATGATCGTTGTCACCATAGCAGTTCTAGTGATGTTAGAAAATTCACAATCCCGAAACTCAGTTTTGAAGCCACTGACTATACTTAACTATGAGCTAGTAAAGTGGTTGGATTTTCACAGATGTGACCTCCTATAACTTGCAAGTTTACGAAAAATGACCGCGAGGAAGCCATTAAAACTGGCAGTATGACAGATCTTGAAAAATACCCTAGCTTCACGCTAGCAGTAAAAAGCCATGTTAAAGTTGTTACAGATGCAGCAAGGTCAGTTTGTGGAAAGAACGTAGAGAAGGCTGCATTCGAGCAAAGCTCGAATCCCGCAAAAACATGGCCAAATATACCACAAAAAGTGATTGGAATTCATATTGTAAGT
The DNA here is from genome assembly GCA_020284085.1 of Aporrectodea caliginosa. Lineage (NCBI taxonomy): Eukaryota > Metazoa > Annelida > Clitellata > Crassiclitellata > Lumbricidae > Aporrectodea > Aporrectodea caliginosa. The sequence continues at coordinate 8,950 of JACEVL010001484.1, forward strand.
GAAACGTAGGCCTATTGTGTGCTTGTGAAATTTTTTGCGAAGTAGGGCCTAAACGTAATTAAGGATTACAACTTTTTTAACCTTAACAGATTATTCCATGTATTATATTTCGAATATTGTATTGCTTGTATCTCATAAATGTCAGAATTGTCAAAGAAATTAACCTGTTCTATAAAATCCAGCTTACAATATTCATATAATTACTACTTCAGTTAATAAAATAATATAATTTCAACGGTGTTATTTCGGTACCTCAATAGACGCATTGTGCGGTATATTGCAATAACTTCAGAGCCATGGCGGCAAAGTTAGGCATCACACTAAACACATAATATCTATACCAGACACTATCCTATGCATAGGAGCAACAAACTAATATATGCCATACATAATCTGTTCTGGTCACTATGCCCTATTGCACAGCCAAGGCTTTGCCTACTACATCCTGTATCTAGAAGGCAATACTCTGTAGCCTATAGGCATTCTATCCATGATTTCACTCAGCGGCGTAGCCGGGGAAAGTTTCGGAGGGTTTAAGATTGGGGGCGGGTTCCATTGGATTTGTTCGCAAAAATTAAGGTTTTTCGGTATTTCGCATGTAAAAGCATATAATTTTTTATAGAAAACTAATTTGGAGGGTTTAACCCGTAAACCACCCCCTAAATAGGCCCAAGATTGCACTGCATACCAGCCGTGTGAAGCCTTATGTGTGCATGTATGCATGTATCAGAGCACTTGTATAATAGTGCCATTTAGGTAACTCACAATTGTCACAAGGTCGCTCCGGCACAGTTACCGAGGCCATGAACTTCTATACACTTAGAGAAGTTCATGCCAAGGCATAAACACTAGGACGGTCGAACCGTAGGCCTATGTCTTTACACGCCCAAAGCAAACCCACTGCTAGAATACCCTACCTCTCCGCTAATTAAAATATCATGGCCCGGCGATGCGTCGGTGATCTCGGGACGGGCAGGCTAAACAAGCTACTGAAGCTTATGGATGGATGCTGACCCAGTTTGTAGTGATGCTCTGTTTACTGGACTCAGTGGGCTGTGCCGTTCTATAGCTGTGCGACTTAGTTTAACTGCACTTTCGCATGCATTACGCCCTATCTGCGTTACAAGCCACTTTTTACAAAGAAGAATTAAGTGAGGGTGGAAGTTGTTGACGGAGAAAAGTTGCCCAGTTATCAGGTGAAATTTTTTTTATCTGTAGGCCCTAGAAGTAATTAAATGTAAATGTAAACGTTATAAGCGACCTTATTGTATCGTATTGAATAGTAAAACGCTTCTCACAGCATAGGGCTTTCAGAAGCTCTCGTAGTGCGAGGTACTCCAAGAGAAAAGGAAGGTTTTAACTTTTAAGGTAGCCTAAGTGAAAGAGGTAGATATGCCACTAGAGAGGATGGAGCGTATACAGACTGATCGGCCTGAGGAACCTATGCCCTCAACCCTGCTCATTTTCAATGACTGAAATGGTGAGATCCTTCAAGAATTCAGATTGAATTTGTAATCGCACCTATATGGTGTTTGAAAGCTAAGTGTTGAGCACTTGAGCGTCAGCCTATTCGCGGGGCCCTCAGTCAGGTCAGAGGGTTTGTTCGGAGAGACCGTAGAAGACAAAGATCGGGTTGTCTAATCATTGTAATCAACAAGAGAGATGGGGAAAAGAGGAACCGAATAAAGAAACGTGAACTACAAACATTAGGCTACCAAGGCCGTAGCCAGGATTTTGTTTGGGGGTGTTTACTCGTTCTTGAACAAGCCGACAAACAATCAAATCAACCGTCTATAAGGGGTTTGGAGGAGCGTTGTGAGCTGTCAAAGCACTGTAGAGATTCATCATCTAAGTTCACATGAGTGCTCTTAGTTCTTACACCGTTCATGTTAGTAGGCCTAAATGCAATATTTATATTATACATTATTTAATTTCGGGAGGTGTTTAAACACCCAAAACACCCCCCTAAATACGGCCTTGTAGGCTACTATTGAAAACGTTATTCGTTCAGAATTTGCTGAATTTCTAATATTCTCTTCAGTTTCAATCAAACGTTAAGGAATCACTAGGTCTATTCGTTCATAGGCTACATAGAGACAGACGCAAATAATTACACATAATGTTTATGAAGTAGAACCTCGGTTTCGAGTTTTCGACCAAGCCGGATTTCGTGTTTTGTTTCACATATCATAACTTGTAATATAGCAATGGATTCAGCATTCATTTCTATGCACAGAATGGTATATTAAATTTTAGTTGTACATTCAATCAATCAATCAATCAGCCGTTTATTGAATCAACAACAGCACAATTAATTAACAATCAGTCATTTAAAAAAGAGTTAATCTGCTGATGCCGTCAACAGGACAGCCCTAAAGGATAAAATAATCCGCTATTGCAGGGCTGCCCCTTTTCCACATTACATTTACTGATGGCAAGACGATTTTTATGATCATATAGGCCTACTTATAGAAAATTCAACTTAAATAACAATGTTAGGGCTAAATCATAGCCAAACAACTAAAAAAAAACATTGCAGTACAAGATTTAAAACAAACATACAAATTATGTGAATGCATCTCGAAATTACATCACTTTTAACAACGAAACTCATTAATTAGCAATATTTTATATTATTGCGTACATTTTGTACTTTTTGGATAAACAAATATAAGATTGTGTGTTTTGAAACTAATCTATGTATAAAAGATACACACAATCATCCCTACACATGTTTATATAGTATAAATGTACGTACATCCATACATATAATATCCATACATATATATCGGTTTACGTTGTAATGCTGTATTCAGCCATTTTCACACAGATTACGCGTATTATTATTTATTTTGATCACTTCCGGTATTCAAAAAACAAAGATGTAGGTATGCAAATGAAGCCCTACATTCACTCTAAAGAATGGTATCTTTGTTTCTCTTCCAGGAAGACAAATGAATACGCTACAGACAAACAACTAAGGGGAGTGCTTCCATTCAGCCATTTTCACGCATTATTATTTATTTTGATCACTTCGGTTTCCATAAGACAAAGATGTAGGTATGCAAATGAAGCCCTGCATTCCCTCTGAAGAATGGTATAATTGTTTATCTTCTAGGAAGAAGAGTCAATAAGCTATAGTCGAAAAACTAAGGGGGGTGATATCCACCCCTCTGGTGCCTCGGGTATATCAGGTATAACTTTTGAATGGCGTTGGCTACCACCATGATGTTTACCTCAAAATGTGCACCAATGAATCTGCTACAGCTACCTAAAATGCAAAAAATTATATTCCATATGGAAAAAAAATTATGCATAAAAACGTAGGGGGGTGGTAACCACCCCCTTGGTAGTCCGAGGGTTAATATGAATACACGCTAAATAGCAAGATCGAAACTAGCGTGTGAGGCAGCCTGTTAGGCGCCGGATGTAACTTATATTAGTGATGGTAAACTGTTCGACGAAATGGCGACTTCATTGGTAGCCGGTGATGCAAAGTCTATGCCTACATACTGTAACGATTTTTGCCCTGATGTTAACGGGTATATCTTTATTTTATTTCATCTGAACTCAATGATCTTCTTCTGAACTTGATTTGGACTTGATGAACTGTCCGCAAGCGGTAATCGCTCTAATGTACTTTGCGCGTACTCGATAACCTTGTAGCGTGTACTCGATAAACTTTAGGCGCACTGTTTAAACTCTAAACATAGCCAGACGGCTAGACAACTGTCTAGACAGGCGATTAGACAAAGGACTCGCGCCTTAAAACGCGTATAAATAAGGCCTCGCTTAGTTAAGGAAAAGAGAGAGTAACAGGGTTTTTAGTCGATGAAGTCAGTCGTCGGTGAACGGTCGATCAGTTAAGTCGTTAAGTAGTAATCAGTAGTCAGTAATCTGGATCAGTGATAAGTAATGAGTGATAAGTGATCAGTAGTCGTTTAAGAGACGGTTAATTCGTCTGATTAAGATTCGTTACATTACATCTTTTGCGTCGGAGCCTACTTTTACGGTTCATTCTGCGAGCGGAGTTCATTTGACGATTGTTTAACTAATTAACTACAGACAATTGGAATCATCTTTCTTTATTTCTTCGATTGATGTTGGAGATATAACTATATTTCTGTTGATGAATAATACAATCAGTCAACTTCAGAACGGCAATGTTTCTTTCCATTTCATCGTCTCAGGCTGACCGCTTGAGCCTTACCCAAGCCGACATATGTACTAGACTAAGGTTGCGGCGGATCCTGGTATAACTTTAACCTTAGTCTAGGGAGTTATCATCCACCCACGGTGACAATACATTAACTTTGCCACTCGGTTGGCCAATAGGGGTGGAAACGTTACAAAGTGGTACTCTTGAAGTGAGGTAAGAAGTTGTGATTCATTTGAAATTGATTGCTGTATCTGAGCATTTTCTTTCTACGAAATGGATTTGGAGGGAACAAGACATTATACGCTTTTGGATGAAGCCTCTTCACTTGATCGTCCAGAAATTTCGACGCCTGTGGAGAAAGAGACGACGAAAACGTCGGAAAAATATAAAATGGAGCCACAGAAATTTTGGGAAAGTGCGGACATGGATTTCTTCGATCGCCGAATAGCGGACCGTCCGGAAAAGAAAACGATTGTCGGCACAAATGTGATGGGTATGGACTCAAGATTTGCAGACGAACTCAGTGGTTTAATTGGTAACAGGAGAACACTAATGAAACCTGGAAAATTTGATGGAACTGGGTCTTTGGAATCATTTCTGACGCAATTTGAAGTTTGTGCTCGACATAATAAATGGACAAGTGCAGACAAAGTGGATTTTCTACGATGTGCCTTGGACAAAGCGGCAACACAACTCTTGTGGGATTTTGGTGCCAAAGAGGATGCCAGTTATGAACAGTTGGTTGAGCGACTCAGACAGCGTTATGGTGCAGAAGGTCAGTCGGAGACATATCGAGCACAGCTATACTACAGACGACAGAGAACAGATGAAAGTTTGAGTGACTTACTCCATGACATTCGTCGGTTAGTTGTTCTTGCATATCCAGTACCTTCTAGTGAAACAACGGAAATTGTTGCTCGAGATGCTTTCCTCGAAGCGATCAGGGATCGCGATTTGTCTCTTAAGGTGCGCGAAAAAGAACCAAGGACGATAGATGAAGCGTACCGGATGGCCTTGCGGCTGAGCGCGTATCAACAGATGTCTGAGAACGATGATCGTCGACGACCACCTAATCGTGTTCGAGGAACACATGGGATCGAGACGGGCACGGAGATACAAACGCAACTTGATAGCTTTTTCTCAGCTCAGCGGAAGTGGCAGCAGCAATTAGAGGAGAACCTTTCAAGACAATTGGAAGAATTAAAAGGCAATCGTCCTCCGATAAATCAGAATACACAGCCATCCGTCTCTTGGACTAATCCAAACACACGATACTCCGACGTGAGGAATAACGGACGTGATCGAGCCTGTTTCAATTGTGGCCGTTCTGGTCACTTGGCTCGTCAATGCCGTCAGCGACGCGGAAGGCCTGGTCCTGCTGCGCGCGAGGAAACATCAGATCCCTCGATGATAAATACGGAGGAGGCTATTGTCACAAATCACACTACGCATCAGCAACCACGGATTATTACGGATAATGCTATCTACATACGAGCTACTATTCATGGACGGTCCCGGATGTGTCTTATTGATACCGGCTCAGAAGTAAGTATCATACCATCTGGCTATGTTGAAGGGTTAGAATTGCAACCCAGCTCGCATACTCTGTTGGCTGCAAATGGCACAGGGATAAGAGTCTTGGGAGAATTGGTTGTCCCACTGAAACTTTGGCATGGATTTGATTTGCCCACTCGTTTTCTTGTTTCTGATCAAGTTTGTGAGGTGATGCTCGGTATGGCATGGCTTAGACAGCATCGGTGTCACATCGGTTTTGGAATTGGTGCACTTTTTGTTGGAAAGAGGCGTATTCCATTGGTAAAGGGTAATGGCTCCTCATGGTGTCGGCGTGTAGTTGTTGCGGAAGAGATGGTGGTGTCTCCTCGATCTCAATGTGATGTGCTTTCTAAAACTCTATATAGCAATCTTTCTGTTACTGCACCGGCGTGGATGACAGAAACTTCTTCTGTGGCGCCCGGAGTTTATGTAGCTAGAATTGTAGTGGAGGATACAGCAGATACCACTCCAGTTAGGGTGATCAACTTGGGTGAGCAACCCGCAAAATTGTGCAAAGACCAGATCATTGGTGAGTTGCATCCAGTTCAAGTGGCCGAGAGCATAGCAAATGGAAGTTCAGAAAGAACTCTAGCTGAAAGTCAGGTAGTGAATGAATTAATGAAAGATATTTCTGATGAGGTGCCTGCCGATGCGAGAGAACGACTGAAAGATATGTTGACTCAGTATACTGATGTGTTTTCAATATCAGAGGATGATTTAGGCCGAACTAATTTATGTGAACACCGAATTGATACGGGTGATGCGCATCCTGTTAGACAGCCATTGAGAAGACAGCCATTGTTCTATAAAGATGCAATTGAGAAACAGTTGGATCAAATGCTTGCCACTGGTGTAATAGAACCTGCTATGAGTGAATGGGCTGCTAACGTGGTGTTGGCCAAAAAGAAAGACGGCACGTTACGGTTCTGTATTGACTATCGACAGCTCAATGACAGGACAAAGAAAGACTCATATCCTCTTCCTAGAATAGACGAATGTCTTGATGCTCTTTCCGGGGCAGGATGGTTCAGTACATTTGATTTGAGAAGTGGATATCACCAGGTTACTTTGAATTCTGCTGACGCTGATAAGACCGCTTTTGTGACTCGAAAAGGGATTTTTCGCTGGAAAGTGATGCCTTTTGGTTTGTGTAATGCCCCGGCTACCTTTCAACGTTTAATGGATATCGTCCTATCGGGATTGAACTTTGCAGTTTGTCTAGTTTATCTGGATGATGTCATAGTATTTGGAAAGTCTTTGGAGGAACATCTGAACAGAGTGGAATTAGTTTTCCAACGCTTGAGACTGGCTAATTTGAAATTGAAGCCCAGTAAATGTCATCTTTTGAGACGTAATGTTTGCTTCTTGGGGCATATCATTTCCTCGGAGGGAATCGCTGTAGATCCAGTCAAGGTACAGGAGGTTTTAGAATGGCCCGTTCCAGAGAAGTTGAGGGATGTTCGATCGTTTCTTGGGTTGTGCGCCTATTATCGGAAATTCATATTGAACTTTTCTGGGGTGGCCGCTCCTCTTTTTGCATTGACGAAGAAGGAAAGACAGTTTGTCTGGAGTCCTTCTTGTCAGGAAGCTTTTGATAAATTGAAATTAGCCTTAACAACCTCTCCGGTGTTAAGCTTACCTGTAGATTCGGCTACCTACGTGTTAGACTGTGATGCTTCGGATGTGAGCATAGGAGCAGTTCTGTCTCAACGGATTGATGGAATGGAGAAGGTTATAGCCTATGGAAGTCGGTTATTCTCAACGTCCGAGAGGAATTATTGCATTACCCGGAAAGAACTATTAGCTGTGGTCCACTTCACCAAAGTGTATCGGCAATACTTGTTAGGTAAACGTTTTGTTATGAGGACCGACCATGCCGCACTACAATGGTTGCAGAAGACACCTGAACCAATAGGTCAACAAGGACGTTGGCTGGAACGCCTTGCGGAGTTTGATTTTGAAATTGTCCATAGACCAGGGCGACAGCATGGGAATGCGGATGCTTTATCACGGAAGCCTTGCCGTCAATGCGGAAACGATTATACACTGGTCAGGGAAGTGATTAGCACAGCTGATTCGGCCGAAGAAGGAGATGGGATGTTGTCAATGGCCAGAGCTCAGAAGGAAGATGCCACACTTAGTGTTGTGAGAGGATGGTTGAGTGCAGGAGCTGATATGCCCTCATTTCAGGAACTACTGTGTGAAAGTGAAGAACTCAAGGTCTACTGGTATCAAAGAAATGCCTTGAGTATTAAGAATGATGTTTTGTACAGAACGATCCCCGAAGCGGTAGAACAGATGATTATACCAAAGACGATGAGAGAAGAGTTCCTTAGATTAGCGCATACCGGTATTACTGGTGGTCATCTGGGTATTCGGCGGACCCGATGCCAAGTACGCCGAAGAGCCTATTGGGTAGGCTGGTCGAAAAGTGTGAAACGGTATTGTCGGCAATGTAACCGTTGTTGTCAGTATAGACGGGGACAACCTCCGAAACAAGGACCCTTACAAACCATACCGTGCGGTGAACCATGGGAGAGATTGAGTCTTGATATTACCGGTCCCCATCCCAGAAGCAGGAAAGGACAGGTGTATATTCTAACGATGATGGATAATTTTTCGAAGTATGCAGAAGCCATACCAATGGCTAACCAGGAAGCCACCTCGGTAGCAAAGGCTCTGGTTGAGAATGTGATTGTCCGATACGGGGCACCACTCCAAATCTTGACCGATCAAGGTAGAAACTTTGAGAGCACGCTGTTTCAGGAGGTATGCCGATTGTTGGAGATCGATAAAGTTCGTACGTCGAGCTACCATCCTAGGTGCAACGGCCTGATCGAAAGATTTCATCGGACTCTTAATTCGATGTTAGGCAAGGTAGTAGATGTCCATCAGCGTGATTGGGACGAGCGACTACCGTACGTCATGGCTGCTTATAGAGCGTCGTGTCATGAAGCGACAGGGTTTTCCCCAAATTATCTTATTTTCGGTGGAAAAGAGAATCGAGCTCCCCTGGATATTGTTTTTGGACATGTGGATGAACCTGATGGAGAGAGGCCAACCTACTCAGTCTTTGTAGAAGACATGTTAGAACGCATGGAGGATGCTTATCGGATGGTGCGAGAAAGTCTTAAGAAAGCAGCTGAACGACGTAGACATCGCTATGATTTACGTGTAAAATCGCAAACGTTTCAAGTGGGGGAATGGGCATGGTATTTCACCCCTCGTCGTTTCAAAGGAAGAACCCCCAAATGGCAGAGAAACTTCACAGGACCGTTTATGATAGTGGGAGTGTCTGGTCCGATTAACTATTGGATTCAGAAATCTCAGAAAGCTAAAGCTTTTGTAGCACATGTGGACAAGTTGCGTCCGTGCTATGGTCGAAAGAAGGGAGAATGGGTAGATAGACCAGAAAGCCCAGACGAAGGGAGGGTCACTGAAGAAAGGCCAGTGATTTCAGTTATCGATCGGCCGCGCCGTACTATTAGACAGCCGGTGCGATTTCAGTAGGTGTTTAGGGTCGTTTGGTGTACATTGTTTGGTCCATATGTTGTTTACTCCTTTTCGTTTATTCAGGGCGGGTATGCCCTATTCTTTTTGTTCATTTGCATATTCGATGAAAAGCCTATCTCTTGTCTAGACTGATTGACTTGTTGCCCCTGCGTGTGACACCCGCTTTTGCACTCGATGGTTTGGTGTCGGGATTGGTTTACTCTTTTTCATTTTGGTTTGAATGCTTACCATGGAGACAGCTTATCCACTTGGTCGGCCTGTCCTTGGAAATAGGACTGAGAGTTGTGGTGAATTTGGGCCGGAAGTATCTTCATCTTTGGATGATTATCTTAACTATCGATTCTATCGATCAGCGACTAGAAGATTTGTACCAAGCATGGACTCTCAGGAGGAAAGAAGGAAGTATTTAAAACAGAATCTTTCAGAAGGCACTACGCCTATCGCGAGTTTCTGCATGCTACCTGACATGGATTCAGTAAAAGATATGATGGATACACTTTACATTGGAGAAAAGCCAAAGAGAATACCTCCTAGTTCATACTTATGCCATCTGTGCTTTAAGAAAGGCCACTATATTCGGGATTGTGAACTGGCCTATCCACGAGAACCGGGCACTACTCCTTATCAAGGTAAAAAGAAATGCTTTGGAGAATTCATCTGTCATCAGTGTAATCGGACATGGAAATCCGGAAATAGTTGGGCCAACATGGGACAAGAGTGTGGACGATGTCGGGTGAATATCTACCCTCGTAGGCAACGACCTCTGCAGAAGGGAGATCGTGCACATGAAGCAGACAAGCCACATCTCCAGCACTTGTGTGAAATGTGTAAACGAAAGGGATCATCTTGCCAACTTGGTGACTAACTATATCAGACATTATTTGCTGATTTGATTATGACGTTGGATCTCATCACAGCTGAAATGATTGGACGTTGAATTTTGTCGTTTTCTTCACGTTGGATTTTATTAACCTTGATTATTCCGTTGGATTATTTACATTACGTCAACAAGATATTTTCGGTCTAGACAGATGTCTAGACATGACGTCATGCAGTTGCTGGATTAGTAAATAAGTTTAGTGGGTCAGCCTATTTTGTTAATCATTTGTTCCTAAGACGCTGTCGAAGTTGGATGACGCTCGTTGGTGCTTACTTGCGGTCGAAGGGAATAACTTTCTAATCATTCTGTTGCAATTTAAACTGATATTGCCCTGATGGAATCTACTACGGAAATAGCAGCAACGACATCTACGAGTAACAGAATCTACACAGTTTCATGGTCAGGAGATTTTCCACCTGCCACTACACAAACGGTGAGCTCTGACATAAAAAACAGTGTAATGCCTTGTGTTGGATTGGAGACGAGCATTATGCCTCGTTATGAGGACATTTCCGCAACAGATTCTCTCCCAGATCTGGAATTTGCTGATGATATATTGAAAGATATGTTAGAGATGCCCAGTAGCCAAGTTTTCTTTCGGGAACTGTCGGATAATGATCTTCTCATCGGCGATGATTTGCCATTTAGTGCAATGAATAATCAGGCTGGTATGGGGAGTATTTCGTCTGAGGAATTGTTGCCAGTGGAAGAAAAGGATTCACCAGTGTCCGGGAATTTATTGAGGGACGTTTTTCGGGCTGCCAGATGGCTAATCACTGGAACGACCCGTGAACAAGGTGTTCGACTGTTGCGCCTTCGTTTCCCAGCCTGTCCGGAGTGGATCTTATGCGCCGCAGTCGAGTGCTATCAAACCATGGGACTGCCAGGAAGTGCAGAGGAACCAATTACCATTGATGATTGAAATCGTCTAAAGAGTTCTGAGCGAGGACGCTCATTTTTTCTTTGTCAGGAGGAATTGTAACGATTTTTGCCCTGATGTTAACGGGTATATCTTTATTTTATTTCATCTGAACTCAATGATCTTCTTCTGAACTTAATTTGGACTTGATGAACTGTCCGCAAGCGGTAATCGCTCTAATGTACTTTGCGCGTACTCGATAACCTTGTAGCGTGTACTCGATAAACTTTAGGCGCACTGTTTAAACTCTAAACATAGCCAGACGGCTAGACAACTGTCTAGACAGGCGATTAGACAAAGGACTCGCGCCTTAAAACGCGTATAAATAAGGCCTCGCTTAGTTAAGGAAAAGAGAGAGTAACAGGGTTTTTAGTCGATGAAGTCAGTCGTCGGTGAACGGTCGATCAGTTAAGTCGTTGAGTAGTAATCAGTAGTCAGTAATCTGGATCAGTGATAAGTAATGAGTGATAAGTGATCAGTAGTCGTTTAAGAGACGGTTAATTCGTCTGATTAAGATTCGTTACATTACATCTTTTGCGTCGGAGCCTACTTTTACGGTTCATTCTGCGAGCGGAGTTCATTTGACGATTGTTTAACTAATTAACTACAGACAATTGGAATCATCTTTCTTTATTTCTTCGATTGATGTTGGAGATATAACTATATTTCTGTTGATGAATAATACAATCAGTCAACTTCAGAACGGCAATGTTTCTTTCCATTTCATCGTCTCAGGCTGACCGCTTGAGCCTTACCCAAGCCGACATATGTACTAGATTAAGGTTGCGGCGGATCCTGGTATAACTTTAACCTTAGTCTAGGGAGTTATCATCCACCCACGGTGACAATACATTAACTTTGCCACTCGGTTGGCCAATAGGGGTGGAAACGTTACAATACATAGAACAAGTATGCGCATATTACGAATATTAAGATTTTTAGAAATTGACGAATATTGACGAATATTAAAACTGGCCAACGAATATTAAGAATATTAAATTTTTTTGGTTTTTTAATTCTTAATTCTTCAAAATCCGGGATTAATTGTAAAAAATCAGTGCCAAAAATATGCATAAGAACAGTTACATATTAGGCCTACAGTTACTCAGCCAAGTACAGACCTATGGTGGGTAAAATCATGCTTGACATTATATTGAGTGGCGTAGCAAGGAATTTTGGCGCAAATACCAGCATTTGAACTAAGATATGCCAACGACTCTATGACTAAGTTTTCTTTAATTTTCTTTAATTTCTAATTGTTTAGTTAAGATAGTTAAGAATATATTGCCTAGTTTGTGAATTATCATAGTTGGCCGTAATGCTTTCTGTTAACTAATTTGTCTCAGGTGGCCCTGGCTTGCGGGACCTTCGGCCCCTTTTGGGTCTCCTGGGCATACCGACAAATCTCGAAAACAGTTTCATGTACTTACGACCTGTATTTTAAGTTGGTTGCTGAATAAAATATGTCTATGACTAAGTTCATCCCAATCCGTCAGACGAGCCAAGTCAATTAAGGGCTTAACGCATCGTTGACATGCTGGCGTAAACAACATATCTTCAAATGATATAGAATTACTGGTGCAGGGATTTCAGATTAAAGGAGAGAGAGAGAGAGAGAGAGAGAGAGAGAGAGAGAGAGAGAGAGAGAGAGAGAGAGAGAGAGAGAGAGAGAGAGAGAGAGAGAGAGAGAGAGAGAGAGAGAGAGAGAGAGAGAGAGAGAGAGAGAGAGAGAGAGAGAGAGAGAGAGAGAGAGAGAGAGAGAGAGAGAGAGAGAGAGAGAGAGAGAGAGAGAGAGACAGAGAGAGAGACAGAAAGGGAATGTATGACAGAGGAAGCGAAAGCAAAAGGAAGGGCAGGCAAGGACAGATAATGGTTGTCGTTCTTCTTTTTAGACGAAATAGCGATGGGTCGTTTCTCTGCAGTTGCCTTCCTCAGTTTCTGCTTCTTTCTCGTCGCTTGCTCTGCTCAACATAGCTCGACGTCATGTCCGCCCTACGATGGTGGTGCGGACCTTGATATGCTTTGCCGACGGTAAGTTTATTGGTACGCCGATAGTGCGGCAATGATAATACTATAATAATAAAACTGTATTTTGATATTGCCATACATACAAAGTTCAGAAGTGCACACACGACCATACGGCAGAACATCGATGGCGCTGAGCAGTTGTGAGTGAAGGGCTTGCTGAAGGTCCCTACACATGCCAGTCCTCTCCCTCGCCGTTTCATCTTCCCACCGACAGTGTAGGCCCTACCTTTAGTGTACTCATTGAACGAAATTTCTGTCCTGGCTGGGATTTGAACGACCGACCTGTCGATTGACAGTCCAGCACTCTAGCCACTACACCATCGAGCAAATTTAATAAATGACCTATTTATTTTTCGTTCAGATCTGCTGGAGTTGTTGTTCGTGGCTTCTGATATTTGTGCATGGCTTCTGATGTTCGTGCATGGCTTCCGAATTCTTATGTTGCGCTTCCGATGTTCGTGTATGGCTTCTGATGTTTGTGTACTTTTTGATGTTCGTGTATGGCTTCTGATGTTTGTGTACTTTTTGATGTTTGTGTATGGCTTCTGATGTTTGTGTACTTTTTGATGTTCGTGTATGGCTTCTGATGTTTGTGTACTTTTTGATGTTTGTGTATGGCTTCTGATGTTTGTGTACTTTTTGATGTTTGTGTATGGCTTCTGATGTATGTGTTAGGAGAAACGGGAGCGAAGTGTGCGAGGGAAGAGGGAAGTGTGAATGTGGAAAGTGCGCTTGTGGTTCGATTTCACCGAGGTACCCAGACAGGCGATACACTGGGTCTTTCTGTGAGTGCAACAACTACAACTGCGACTACTTCGAGGGCCAGCTATGCGGAGGTGAGGAATAGGAAGTTCAAGAGTGACCTTGTGCCATGACCTTGTGTGATGACCCTATGTGATGACCTTGTGCAATGAACTTGTGCAATGATATTGTGCAATGACCTTGTGCAGCAGCCTTGCATACTATCTTTGTGTATTAACCTTGTGCAGCGACCTTGTGTGACTTTGTTTGAAGACCTCATGCCATAAACGTGTGTGGTGACATTGTGCTATGACATTGCTATTTTGTTAGGAGTCAACAATTAAGGACGTCCTTAGAAAGGACAAAGGAAGAAAGGAAGGGGTCACCCGAATGCAGAATGTATGGGGAAGGATTGTAACAATGCGGACGTCCACTTCATAGTTGATACATAGTTATTTCAAAGTAATCTATGCCGTCAACTTCAGTCAGAGAGCAGACACTCTGTACTGCATTGGATCTAATTAGAGTCCCTTTGTTAGACACGGCAGTATCAATATACTTCACCTCGTGGAACAGTAACTGTTATCCCGGATCAACACGGTACCTCATCTAGGCCTCAGTATTCCGTTGGGGGTGCGGACGTCCGCAAAGTGGGAATGGGGACTTAATAATAATAATAATAATAATAATCTTCATTTAATTTCAAACTGACACAAACGCAGGATGATTACAAATCAGTATGAACGAATGATCACAAGTAGGCCCTAACAGTTATTACAGGAGTCGAATTTAACTGTATACATACGGCACCCATGCAAGGCGCCCATTACGTCCTACATATTTTACCAATGCGCCATCTCGCAAATGATAGGCTGAGTGGACCTTTAGGAGGGTTCGGGAAGCGACCTCGCTACGTATACTGTTCTTCACGCCAGTGATGTTACCACTACACTATGCTTACGAAGCGTATTACTGAATGGATGCTGGGGTCAGGTCCTGACCGTCCCAGCTATTTTATGGCATCGATGGTCAGCCTCTACCAGCATGGAATGTAGACATTTTTTGTTATTTCTTGGCTTTGCACTGGTGCTTTTGACAAAGCCACTGAACTATAGGCCTACCAACGCAAAAGTTACAAAGCATGTCTGAAAATCGGCGCCGTAACAAAAGCGCGCAGGACAAAAGCGCGCCGACAAAACCGCGCCGACAAATGCGCGCGCAATGATAACAACCCCGACAAAAACGCGCAAGACAAAAGTGCGCAGCTATAACATATAACGTACCGCGTAACTTGATAAGTAGGCTACTACAATAATTATAGACCCATGCAAGTCTGCATTGGAAAAGAAATTAGCGCCCAATTCTTGCTTAACAGAAGTTGGTTAGATGCATTTTTTGCTTAAATAGAAGTTGGATTGACGAAAATAATTCTTGCTTAAATAAAAGGTGGAGTGATGAGCACAATCCTTGCCTAGGCTAAATAGACGTTGGATTGATGAAATTAGTTTTTGT
Source organism: Aporrectodea caliginosa (assembly GCA_020284085.1). Taxonomy (NCBI): domain Eukaryota; kingdom Metazoa; phylum Annelida; class Clitellata; order Crassiclitellata; family Lumbricidae; genus Aporrectodea; species Aporrectodea caliginosa. Next base: position 24,256 of record JACEVL010001484.1, read on the forward strand.
GAAAGTAGAAGTTGAATTGATCAAAATAAAACTTTCGTAGGCTCTAAATGGAAGCTGGATTGTCGGTTGTCACGGAATTTGGTATGAAAATGCCATGTATATAAAACGATATGTTAAAATGCGTACATAATAAAAGAACGCTAACAAAATATAGTCTATTACTCTGACGACTTGGTAACATTGTGTGTGCCGTTTTGAAAACTTCAATTTAAAAAACTATTTTTCTACTCGCTTTCGTCGGCGCGCATTTGTCCTGCGCACTTTTGTCGTTGCGCGCATTTGTCGGCACTCTTTTGTCCTGCGCGCTTTTGTCGTGCTACTCTGAAAATCATATTTTGTAAACTAAAGAGTAAAATTTGTGTAAATTACGCTTTCTGCTTTTTTGCACACACCCCTTTAGCTGTGTGATCATTTCGATTTCTGTTTGTTGTGCAAACAAATTTAAAGAGGAAACTGAAATATCTCATGAGTTGTCAATTTTTTGTGCGCATACCTAAGGTACCTTTGGAATTTCAGTCTCCCGGATCGTGGCACCCCTCTGTCGGCTACCCATGGACTCCTGACTGTCCCTCGTATGCATACTGCAACAGCTCAATCCAGAAGCTTTGCCTCTGTTGGGCCCACCAACTGGAATTGCCTTTCTCCAGAGCTGCGGCTCGAGCTCCTCTGTTTGTCCCTTCCACAGTTTCGCAAGCGCCTGAAGTCTGTGTTATTTGACAGTTATTTCACTGGTTAGGGTCGGGAGCGCCACTGACGAGTTTATTCTTGAAGTTGCGCTCAATGAATGTCACAATACAATTACTATTAGAACATTTTTATTTACTAACAACATTAGATTTTCAGTTTTTGACTCAACTTTGGTAATCTGTTAAATTGTCGACCCCCCTCCCCAGCTGAGCTCTGTCTTGAACGTAATGAAACTTCACGATAGCTCTTTTGTCATCAGTATTTTTGCGTGTGGAAACTTAATTGTTTGATGTCCTTTTATTTTTTGTTGCAGGACCCTCGAGGGGTAAATGCATCTGTGGGAACTGCCAATGCGCTGTGCATTACGCCGGATCTGCATGTGGCTGTCTGACGACCAGCACTCCTTGCATGGCTTCTAACGGGGTCAGAATATTAGAATCAATCACTTAGAGTACGCCAAGATATGGCACTAAATTCATCCTACTGAATAAGGTCCTTGCGGACTTGAATTGATACTGAGCCGGAGTTGACCTCGTGATGACCTCGTCGTGACCTTCTGACTTACACCTACTTCTGACCAACTCCAAGATATGACACTCATTACATCCTATTGAATAAGGTCCTTGCCAAATTGAATTGATACAGCGCCGGAGTTGACCTTGTGACGACCTCGTCGTGAACTTCTGACCTACACCACATTCAATGCACATATTGAATGAGGCCCTTGCGGACTTGACTTGATATAGCGCCAGGAAAGCTGGTCTCCCTGACGCGGCTTTTATGGGGCGCTGTGATTTTTCGGAGATTTACATTGTAAAATGTCGACCGAAAGGTGTCGCTGGTATCGACGGAATTGTAGTCGTAATTGTAAACTCAACATTTCTAAAGTTCTACTCTAAAGCTAAGCGCAGAGCACCAGCTTATTCACGAGCGCTAAACGACGACATTCACACCTTTTAAACGGTTTAAACAGATGCTATATAAACGTCACTTCGTCTATTCGTTCAGTTCCATTCTTTCAGTTGTAGGTCGGCGTCAATGGCCGTGATAGTCATATATTATATAGGGGTTGTCCAGACAGCTACGTACAGTCACTGTGAAGGTCCGAGGTCTTTCTTCAAGTTTTCTATCCTTGGAAAGGATCGTGCGTCTAAGGCGCCACTCTTCTCGATGCTGGACTTCTTCCTTCAGTTTTCTCTAATCTCTATCCATCCGTCACTATCCGGGTATATTTCACAACAGGCGTCAAATTCAGAAATAGAATTAGAGAAAAAGAAAGTCATGCAAAATAAAAAAATGTCTTACACAAATATTTTACTAGCAGTCCTGAAGCATATTTGATATTGAGCAGAGCTTAAATTGACAGATTTGGCCTAATTTTTTATTTTAGTTTTTTTTTACTATGTGAAACACGTACAACTTTGATTCCTAAATATTTACAACTCCGTTACTTAATAAATACACAATACAATATACAACCACTGTTTATAATAAGTGATTAATTAGTTTTAAGTGTGCATTAAATTATTACACAGCAACCTAAACTATTTTTACGACAAATTTTCTACATGTACCATTAAATAAATTCATTTTAATAGAAAATAATGTAACGGAGTTGTAGTAACGGAGTTGTAAAATATTCATAATTAGGTCTCCATGCTCACCGGACGAGTTAAGATACACAAAATAGTTAGTTTATAGTGGCGAGGCTTTCAATTTCAATATTATTGTTGAAAGAAAAAAAATTATATATATACGCAAAAAGTGCAATAATTACAGTCACGGAGTTGTAAAATTTTTTATACTATTACATTACCGGATAAATTTTCGAAAATTGTCAACAGAAGCAAACATCCATATTGATTTCTTGTTGGTAAAATCAATGCAGACTGGTTCCCTGCTATCGAAGATGCCAATTCAAAAACCGAGAGTTTTCAATTTATTCCCCAGATGGCAGAAACCCATTCGTAACGGTGTTGTAAGCAATAATTGAAGACAGAGGGTTATATATATTTTTAATTATGTTGTTCGTTAATAGGTTAATAAAAACCATATAGAGCAATGGATATTATGTAAGTTAATGATCTAAAATTATAAAACATCAGTTCAGCGTTTCAGCTGTTACCTAACTAACGTAATGTTGAATTGACTCACCATTAGAAAGGACAATACAATTTCGGTTAAAATTGGACTTTATAATTTTTTTCTCATACTAATCATCTAAATATTATAATATAAATAATTTTTTGTAACTAATTCATGCCCTACAATGTATTTAAAAATTATAAATGATAATTTTTATCTTTGTGTAAGCCGTCCAAAGGAGAAGACGGAAATTTATCTAATTTGCCCTCTGTTGTGAAATATACCCATCCAGTCCAACCACCTCTGTCTAATTCTTCGTCTTTTTCTCTTGCCCTGTGTTCTTCCCTCCCTTCTAAGAATGGAGTCTTCTCTCAGCATGTGACCAATAGACTTCCTCTGTCTCCCTCTTATTGTTGCCATCATGTTTTTCCATAAGATATCTTTTCATCAGATGATCAGAGATATTTCCATCCGTTATCTGTTTGTAGGCTAAGTCCAATCTATTCGTCAGGTTCTGTACTGAAAAAGTGTTGCAGAAAGCAACTGCACTGGAGCGTTGAATATGGACATCATCGTCATCATCATCTTCATCGTCATAATCATAATCATCATAATCATAATCATCATAAGCATAATAATAATAATCATCACCATCATCATCATCAGCAGCAGCAGCATCAGTAAGAATGCGAATCTGAGACGTAAGGATGGCATAATACTTTTCCCCCGGGGTTTTCGTTCTGAGAGCGCTTCTGAATAGTTATTCTGAGAGAGGCGCTATATGAATCGTTAGATACAATACAATACAGTCCGACGTTAGAGAAAATAAGCTGTTTTGTTAATCAAAATTGAGCAGTTTATAACATTTTTAAAGCGATTTGCAGGTGTCTAGTCGCAGCGTATTAATATTGTCCAAATTATTGCCGAAAAGACCATTGATGTCGACTTTACCCACCCTGCAATGGTATGTATGTATGTATGTATGTATGTATGTATGTATGTATGTATGGTATGTATGTATGTATGTATGTATGTATGTATGTATGCATGTATGTATGAGCACTTGTTATAGCGCCCCTTCAAGATTTCTACTTAGAGGCGCTCCCCGACTACATCGTGGACACTGAATCAGAGTTTCACGCCGAAGCGCATGAGCAATTGCGAGTGAAGGACATGCCCAGGGTCCCTACGCGGCGGCTTCAGGTGGATTCGAACCCGCAACCATCCGGCTGCAAGGCACCCAACATACCCCTACACCACCGCGCCCCACAATGGTAGGAATTCATTAGCGATAAGCTAGTTACCAACGACATAGCTGTGTCCACGACGAAGATGATTAGCGTCGTCCCCCTGCTTTATTCAAGTTTTGGACTGGCATCACTGGAAAACAGCCGTAGTGAAGTTGGCATCCTAATGTCGTCTAAGGCCTCTCTACCT